>JAWPHD010004794.1:0-178607 GCA_037043455.1 Cyrtodaria siliqua
CTGTAGTAAAGCATGCATAAATTGAAACTTTTAAGTGACCATACTCCCTCTAAAATACTCTTCTGGAGCCGCCCCAGAGTAAGGGGAAGGATACATAGGAATCCGGGAACCGTGCCCTACTCTTGTTACCGAATAGATTCTCATGGTTCTTTAACGTGCTCGGAGGATAGACCGATACACGGGACCGCCCGGTTTACGTCCCCATCCGACGGACGAGCATTATCACTGTGGTATACCGTACCCTGGATATTGCTATGTACACTGAGTATTGGTGAGTATTATCATTGGATTTCGCGACGCCGGAGATCGAACGAGGTAAGTTCAGTTTCAATTTTTAGTGTTTTTGAGTTTGTTTGATATAAATTTGATAAAAAATTAAATCATTTGATCATTTTCCTAGTCCCTGAAAACCCGAAAATGCTTCGATATTGCTTAAAAAGGTAATAAGAAGGCAAAACTCGGCTCTTTACTCACGCAATAAATAAACTAGGGTCTGTCAAATTTGATTTTTTTGTTTTTATTCTCCCGTAAACGAAAAACTTGAATCGAGCAAATTGTGATCCTAAAACCAAGTAGCTTTAGTCCAAATTTCTGAAAAAATTATGAAATTACAAAAAAGATATAGGTAAAAAAAGATACAATCAAGTGTACCGAGTATTGATTTAGTGTGTGCCGAGTATTGCATTCTAGCTCAACGTTAGTGTACCGAGTATTGTACAACATGATGAGTAAATTAGAATGGTAAAACGATAACTTTTGTCTGTTTCTGATATCTACTTATCGATTAAGTCATTTCATTTTTCTGAAAATATATTGTTATATGATATGTATAAAAATACTTTAAAAAATCGTTTAAAAAGACGATATGACCGATAGAGAGGTAAAGAGAAACATGAGTTTCACTGATCAATTGGTAATTAAAATTGGCAAAGACTGATAGAAATTCTTTATTGTGTATGGTAAAACATATATGCTAATAACCTCGGACCTAGGCGACTCATGCTTGGCTGCAGGTTTGTCACGGTTACTGTCAAGTCGTACCTATTAGGGTGACACCCCTTTTTTGTACGCAGTATTCAGTCTGATTTTAGAGAGTATTCAGTACTGGTGCGCAGTACCCGGTCAGTCTCGGGTCCCGAAATCAAATGTACGCAGTAATCGCCCTCAATTTTAGTGAATACTCGGTACTCATAGGGGAGGGGTTACACCCCCATCTACGGATGGGTATTGCAATAAAATAATCAATTTTACGAAAGCAATTGCAAGTGTCAAATGCTTCAGAAGTTCTTCTATACTCCATGTCAGTATATTTTTTTTCTGATCGCCTGAATGTTCAATGAAAGGTTTTTATTAATTCGATCATTACAGGCGCGGATTCATGAATTTTTCCCAAAGGGTGTCTTCTATATTCCAGAAGGGGTCCAAAATCGTACGAACGTCTGCTTTCATTGTGATTTTAATAAAACATACCTTATATTTTTGAAATCCCGTGGAGGTAGTGGTCCTAACCCCCGCCCATGCCGGATCCAGAGGTCCGTGTGTTCAGATCCTCAGGGATTTAAGAATTCTCTCAAACTCACGTAGACACTGGACGCTGTGGATGTTATTTTCTTAAAATCACATCGAAATTGGAAGCCCGTACAGGGTTAGAACCCCCCCCCCCCCCCCCCCCCACGCCCTCCCACTCTGGAAAATGGTGGTATTGATCAGTGCCTGCATTAAACATAGTAAGCTAGGAAGGTAGGTAGGAAACTCTATATTCAATTCCATTCTGAAATATGCTCAGGTCGAGTAAAAGCTAGCCATGCTAAAACCCCATCAAGGTGTTGGACTCTTTGCTTCCAGGGCGTCATTTGCGCTGCAGGTCGATTAACATCGTATGGTGTATGCCGTGGCCTAAATATGTACGAGTCGTACTTCCTAGAGATTTGCCAATTGCTCCAAATCCGCATACAATCTTAGTAGGAACGCTTTATGGCATCCATTTACTGGTAAAATGCTATATTTTCTTTACAGCACTGGATTTGATCTTGTTTTGAATGACTTGACTTGAATGAATTTTATGGAAAACCCGTTTGTCGGAATTCATTTAATTTTTCCATTGTCCCCCGAGTGACTGTGTCAAACGATTTTTCTATCAAAAATGGCCAACTACATGCATCAATTTAAATGTGCGTACTCAGAAAACCCATCGCTATCGAACTGTATTCCGATTTTTGAAAAAATCTCCGTGCTTTCCTTGTCAAACCCGTTTCATGAGTAAAAAACGGGCGTGATTATGCTAATAGACGACAAATTTCTCTACATCTGAATGCAGGGGCGGATCCAGAACGTTTTTCATAGGGGTCCGTCATAGTGGTTTTTCCTAAAAAAATGTGGAGCTATTTTTTGTTGCTTCTTATCCTAATTTAGTCCCATTTACATCCTTTTTAGTACCTTTACTGTATTTTTCGGGTATTTAAAGGGATTCGGGTCAATCTTTGGGGATCGGAGCCTTTCCATGGGGGTCCGGTATAAATATAAGGACCACTGTACATCCGTCAATGCAATGCATAGCTTAGATATGTGTTGATGTCACTTATTTCAGTCATATGGCTTTCATCGGACAAACATTTACAACACTTAGTGATCCGCCGTAGTGTGATGGTAGCATTCTCGCCTTAGATCAAAAATATTATTTAAACCAGCGTAAAATAACCAGTTGGACAAATACAATATTCACAATATGACCACCTATACAAAATCAATATAATTATTAAGATCTGTCTCAAAAATGAATCAAACCCTTACACAATGTTTCTTGAAACCCCCAGTAGTTTGAAAAGACCCACTCCAGGACAATAAACACACGCCCTTTTGGACATTACAAAATGTTTGGTATGTGGACGATTTCTGGATACAATGAAACCCTCTAGATAAGTTCCGCTCAACAACCAATCGACGCGTTTTTTTTTACAAATAACCACTGCTTAAATTCCACACTCAAAACAAACAAAATGTCTCCATTTGATAACGATTTTGTGGATATTCTGTAATAGCCACGTAGGTCACACAACTTCGAAATGCTTCCTTTGCATATACACTGTCAATAAGTATGCACAATAATTTATATTGAACATTGAATGTGGTATATACTCTGTAGGTACTCCTTGCAATTACTCAATATTAATGGCTAATACTCGGTACACTTGAAAGCAATATTCGTGACACCGGCGGGCAACACCAAAACAATACTCGGTACACTGACATGCATATTTATTATATAAATGCACTGTCATCTGTGATTCCTTTGTTGATTAAACATTTACAACCTAAACTCTGATGCCGGGATCACAATTTGCTCGATTCAAGTTTTTCGTTAACGGAAGAATATAAACAAAAAAATCAAATTTGACAGACCCTAGTTTATTTATTGCGTGAGTAAAGAGCCGAGTTATGCCTTCTTATTAAAGACATCTTATTGTATACTTTTATATTGTCCCGTTTAGTTTGCATTGAGCTAATTGATATTGCACGGGAACTTTTGCTCGTGCTTGCTAAGGTCTCACACCTCTATTATCTCCCCTGAAAGCTCACGGACCCAGAGACAAAAGGAAAACAGAAAATAATTTTATTTTTTCTAATTTTTAGGCATTTTTTAATTTGAAAAATAGGTTTTTCTTTGCTTTAGTAAACATCTGCAGTGTAAAAGACAGATGATACAGAAAATCCCATATTGATATGAGGTTTCATTAAAATTTCAGAATTGTTTGGCCGAAGCACCGCATATTCAGCTAGATAGTGTATGAATTTTGTATTTTCCATAGGGTTCACAAAACATGAGCGAGAAAAAAAACCAACCTGGCTAACTTATGTATTTTATTGTTTTAAACTACTGGTCTTGGCTATATTGAAGATATTAAACCAACAACAATGTCTGCTGCCCTGCTTTGAAGCTCAGATGTTGGAAAAGGCTGTACAGTAACCCTATGGGAAAATTAATTGAGGTGTGAGACCTGAAGAGTAGCTAATTTTTCATCATAGTCACACAGACGCCTTTTTTTTTAAAGCCTGTTATACACCTTGATTCAGTTGATTTGTGTGTTAGTTTCAAAGTAATGATTTGTCAGACAATTTCAACTAGTTGTTGGTACAGATGAAGAATGTGTTTGGCACATATTGTGTCCAGTTTATGCCAATATCAGGTATTTGATATAAATCTCATAACATTTTCGAGCAATTTGTGTGCATGTATGTATACTTTTTTGACAGCTGTGTAATCATGACAATTCATGTGATAAATAAAAACATGATGTTTTCTGGTGTATACATGTGCACTGTGTCAGAAACCACATGTTTCTGTAAGGAAATATCACAGAAACAGCAGATATCTAATTTGATATATCTGATATCTCCCATATTGTTGATGTCTCAAATTTAAAGTTGTCAAAAACTCATCTTTGTATGCCATACTGGACAGTGATCACATAAGTGATTGTTGTTGTTGTTGTTGTATCTTCCAACTATCAAGTTTCTGTTGGTGTTCTCCATATTTATTACAGAGACAAATAATGTTGATGTTCTGTTTAGGTGGAATATATCTCATTATTGTATTTCTGTTATCTAGTCGAAATAGGTGCAGTTCTTGAATTTTTTATTTTTTTACCGAAACAGTTACAGTTACAGCTTCAATTATTTTTGTTCTAGATGGGGTATTTATGTATTGTGTTGCATTTCCTGAAAGCAAGTGACACAGATCATGTTTGGGGAAATTTTCATGCAGATTGAGACAAAAATGGCAGATATATTACAGAAATACTACATTTGGTGGCGTTTCTTGTGTATTTTTATGTTAAAGGTGCAATACCGCCAAAATTCAAGTGATACTCAGACTTTCATATTTTTTCATATACTCAGACCTAAGCTTATTTGGGGGTTTATTTGACATGTATAATCTAAATGCATAGCTATTGATTGGTATACTTTAGACTTTTATCTTGTTACCATGGATACAGAAAGAAATGATATTTTTCCTATTCAAATTTCAGCAGTTGATCATTGAATACATATGTTTGATACCATGATATGAACTAATATTGTTTTAATCATTATTATATGATAGCAGATGACAAACGGAGATTGTGGTAAAAATCTCACGAAGATTGAGGCACAAATGGTGTAGTTATCACACAAATGCTACATATTATGAAAACATGTTTTGGACTTTTATTTCACAGCGGGAACTTGTCGAATCCACGCGTTACTCTCAATCACATAATCCTGAATTATTTCACTTGTAAATATGATAGAAGCATGCTTATGGTCTTATTTTATAGGTACTCCACATAGCTACTAAATGTTATGTTATGGATGATGTTGCTAAAAATATTTACTCTCTTCAGTTCTCACACCTCTATTATCTCCCCTGAAAGCTCACGGACCCAGAGACAAAAGGAAAACAGAAAATAATTCTATTTTTTCTAAATTTTAGGCATTTTTTAATTTGAAAAATAGGTTTTTCTTTGCCTACATCTGCAGTGTAAAAGACAGATGATACAGAAAATCCCATATTGATATGAGGTTTCATTAAAATTTCAGAATTGTTTGGCCGAAGCACCGCATATTCAGCTAGATAGTGTATGAATTTTGTATTTTCCATAGGGTTCACAAAACATGAGCGAGAAAAAAAACCAACCTGGCTAACTTATGTATTTTATTGTTTTAAATTACTGGTCTTGGCTATATTGAAGATATTAAACCAACAACAATGTCTGCTGCCCTGCTTTGAAGCTCAGATGTTGGAAAAGGCTGTACAGTAACCCTATGGGAAAATTAATTGAGGTGTGAGACCCTAAGAGCCGCGAAATAGAAATAAGGAACTACTTTCAAATAAAAATAACGGAATCCTTCCTATAGTGTCAACAAAAAAATACGTGTTTTTTTTTAACCTTTTATGGCAAAAATTGATAAAATAACTGAAATGGTCACTCACCCACTGTTTTTAACGTTATCGAATGGTAATTCTAACACGACCTCCGCAGTCTTCCATATACACAAAGAAGGGAGACAGCTGTATGTTATTCTACGATAAAACACAGCTGTTACATTAATTCCCCGCGTATATTTCATCCGTTGGAAGCGCCACGTTAGATGACGTCACTTGGTAAATATACGTCACGAAGACAAACTGAACAGTAATTTTAATGAAATGTTAATTACAACAAAATTGCCATTCTCCCAAACCGTGCACACACCCAAAATAAACCCATCATATGCACATGTACATATAACATTAATAAGCATCTTGAACAAGGTGAGAACGTTTGACGTCATACAGCGCAAGCTATATGACGTAAGCAATGACATAATTGTTTGTCACGTGAAAACTAGTGCATTGAAACGCAGAACTATGCATACGGGGGCGCCCAATGGAACAGCCTGTTAACATAGCAGCCTGATTACCTTGACCTCCGAGATAATATATAGTGCCCCAACAATAGCGTAAATAATGGGGTAATTGTTGTGTTAGAATCGAAATAATAAATACGGACCTGTATTTTATCGGTGAATAAAAAACAGTTAGTCGTTCGGATACGAGAAATTAAATCACTCGTGCTAACGCACTCGTGATTTAATTACTACGCATCCGAACTCCTAACTGTATTTTATTCACCGATAAAACACAGGTACTTATTTATTATTTCTTAAACAAACTTTAAAAAATGGCTTGTTGTTTTTCATGACGTCATCCGACGTCGACGTCGTTTTCGCGCAAAATAATCATCCACACAAAATGAAACTGAATGGCAAGATAGGAATTCCATCAAAAGCTATAAAAATAACACAAATACAATGAAAAGTAATAGTCAATCAATTAACATTGATCGAAAACAATATGAAAGTATACAATAAAAAGGTTATTGAATTTGTATGGCTCAATATTACTTGGAACTCGTTGTTTTGGCGCAGGACGACTCGCAAGCTCGTCGTCCTTTGCCAAAACAACTCGTTCCAAGTAATATTTAGCCATATTTGCGAGTCGTCCTGCGCCAAAACAACGAGTTCCAAGTAATATTTAGCCATACAAATTCAATAACCTATAATATAGCGCATAAGGTTTTCATCAAAATATGTATTTCACCGTAAATGTACATGGTAACGGGCTCAGCGTTCGTCCGTTATTACTCGCGAGTAATTTGCGCTATAAGTTCAACCGCATGCAGTGGTACATATTTTATACCGTTATAGTACATTTTTTGTACCGCTATTGAATTATGTCAACACATCGTGTGTCTATTTAGTAAGTATTTAATAATAGTAGCTGTGTCATGTTTGTCAACGTAATTATTTAACTACAACACATGCTGTCTATTTAACATGGTATGTACTACGACATTGTTTAAATAAATCGACGTTCTGTTTAACGAATTAACTAAATCCGCATCACATCACTTAAAGGGACACTGTCCATAAGTAAAACACAGTAAGCAGGCAAATATCTGTCTGATTTTTATTCGGTAAAATGTATGCATAAAATCATGAGCCTAGTCGAAATAAGTAGTAATAAATTCGTGAATTTAAACTAAAAAATATTTTATTTATTGTTTTTTACTCGTAGCTGGGACCTCAGTATTTACATTTATGTTGCTCACTTGACATCATATAGCGCATAAGGTTTTCATCAAAATATGTATTTCACCGTAAATTTACATGGTAACGGGCTCAACGTTCGTCCGTTATTACTCGCGAGTAATTTGGGCTAAGTTCAACCACATGCAGTGGTACATTTTTTGTACCGCTATGGTACATTTTTTGTACCGCTATTGAATTATGTCGACACATCATGTGTCTATTTAGTAAATATTTAATATTAGTAGCTGTGTCATGTTTGTCAACGTAATTATTTTTTATTGCCTTAATGTTAAGTTTAATGTCCCTGTAATAGGAACCATATTTACAAAATGTACATGTCCATTGTAAATCTGCATGCTTGCGGCCTGAAATTGATTTTGACTATGCCCATCAAAGCACGAGGACTATCTCGTATTCGTTGTGCAATTTGTATATCGAACGTCTAAATATCGTAATCGCAAATATTTATTTAAATCGAAAGCGCGGCGATTTAAAAGGGACATGCACATTTAGTAAATATGGTGATTTAAATTAAGTTCCACATTTCATTTATTTATTTAAAATGAGTTAAATTAGTTAAATCGTGTTTTACAAACGGCGCCCTATAATACTTAGACCCTGTGGATACGTAAACATGTTTGTGCAGAGAAACATATAGGGGCAATCCGGGTAAATACGGACGATTTTTGCAAGGTCTCGTTTGAGACGTTTCTGTGACTAATGCGGTGGGAAAATTCGGACACCAAAGCGATAATTCAATTCGATCAACACTGTCCTCGCATGTTATCGTTTATTTCAGCGTATTCAAAAGGTCCAAAGCAGTCCAAATAGTAGATTTATAACCAAAGTGAAAACGGTAAAATACGGACGCGATAGGGAAAATACGGACGCATTGGTGGAAAATCCGGACATACCAATTTCCAATAGGAGAAATACGGACGGTCGAGCCTTTTAAAAACAACAACATAGGAACACAGTTCAACTTGTACTGTTTAAAATATTTACATTGGAATTTCATTACAAAGTTCTGTAGTTTTACAATTTTAACATACACATGTAGTTCATTACGTATCACTGTATATCGTGGACATGATTAGAGAATGTTTACAACAGTTACCGATAATGCCTTTTTATAGAAAAGACTAAACGGTTAGTAATTAATGTCAGATTTCAAATTTTAGATAACTTTATAAGCCAGAGTTTTTACATCTACATCATTTCCTTTTTATTTCTCTGCCTTTCGTGTTTTTCTTAGTTTTCTTCTCAAGCTTACTCGTCGGGGGCCACTTTCCGTCACTTATGTAAACATAAACTAATTTTTCAGACAAATCTATGTATCCTGACAATTTTTACTCTATTTTCTATTAGGTTACCTCTTCCTGGAAATTTGATACCAAAGAATTTTGTTTTATATAAATTATCGAAGTGGCACGTGACCTTTTTATAAATAGACTAAAACTGAGAAATCATTTTGTTTACAAGCCCAGTTTCCGTCATGTATTTTATCGAGTGATAGATTCAACTAAGTCAAGATACAGTAAACTTTTATGAATTAGACGCTTGTTTGCAAGTCTTTTCAACAATTTCATTGTAAAAATGGTATGTTTGCATTGTGCATATTAGTCACCTCGATCGTTATAATAATAAGCCTGGTAACATCAATGTAAAATGTTCAACGACGACAATTTACACTGTAAAGATGGGTAACTCTGTGTAAATCAAACAGATACAGATTGTACGAGTTGCTTCTCTTTGGTTGAACTATATAATCACGGTAGAGTGATTAAAATATGACGTCATTTCAGTGTTATTTTTTTAATAGTTTATTATGCGGCAGTATGCGCGCGCATCCCCAACGCCATATAAGGAAGTAAACACATTTTTTCGGAGTTTTCCCTTTCGTTTTTGTGCCGCTTATTTACTTTTTGGTTGGTTTTCCTGTTTCCAATCTTCACTTATAAACGTCTGACAATAAGTGACATCATGTAAGTAATTTGCAGCGTAAAAACGTTTTTTAAATGAGAATGACGGAAACTGGGCTTGGACGGAAACTGGCCTCTAAAGAGTAAGCCTTTTTACAACGTTAGTAAACATTTTTTAGATAACTTTATAAGCCAGAAGGTGTCCTTCAATAATTTCCATGACCTTTGGCAAGTTCACTATATTGCAGCGAAACCCTAAATTACAACGTTGCAGAGGTCCACCTCGTTTGAATATAGGTTCAAATTTTGGTTTAATAAGAATGTTTCCTTCTATCAGGCTTTCCCTGTATAACGGCGACATCAAGGCTGCATCGGACCGCCTTAGATATGCAACACATCGACCATAAAATACGATGATTATTTTTATTTCTTTACTAGTACTGTACTGTATGCTTTTTTTGTTGCGTTTATTTCTTTTGGAATAAGCATAAATAAGAAGAACGCAAGAAAGACATCGACGGACAAGCATTGTGCTCTCAGAAAGTGTGTGTCCGTATTTATCCGACTGCTCTAAAGTCGCATGGGAAAATTCGGACGATTTTAAAATCTAATTTTTCTCAATATTTTCTCTTTCCAATACCATCAAACCTGTAACTTTCTGGAAACAGAAATTTTCATCTACATAAATGTACCATTTATTGAATATTTTGCTGAAAATTATACCTGTAATAGCACTGTTACTACATCTATCGAGATACAACACCCTATCGATGTTGACGAAAAATCGAAAAGCAAGCAAGGTTGACTTCTTGGAAAAAGTATGACGTCTCATATTTTGTGTGACGAAGACGGTTCAGCGTGTGTAACCGTGAGAAAGAAATTAACTACCAAAAAGGTGAAACCTGTAATCCTGTTAGTAATAGTTCGTAAGAGGTCGGCTTTTCTCGGAAAGTGTCCGTATTTATACGTTTGTCCGTATTTACCCGGATTGCCCCTACTCGGTAAAAAAAGTTTTGGACCAGGGTATATAAAGTTATATAAAAATAAAACTAGTGGACAGAATTTAATTATCGTTTTTTTAGTAACCAAGATCTACCCTACCCGGTTAATTTGGTACCAGAAACATTAAATTCCAAACAAGATTATATTTTTAAAAAATATCGCGAACACACAAAGGGTCTGTAAAAAATGTTGCAAAGTCCATAAAAACAATAACAGTTACAGACATTCGAGTAACCAATAAAAAGATTATTATTTTTTTGGAAACTTTCATTGTTAACGATTATTATTGTTGATTGTTGATCTATTGTCAATTAAAAACTGAGATAATAAGGGATATTAAAAAAATCCGTTAACTGGTTTCCTTTTTATGCGCCATTATATGCCCTGGTCCAAAACATTTTTTAACGAGTATATTTGTGACCACTGCTCCAAAACATACAAAAGCTTATCTGGCCTTCAACGCCACCAAAAGACTGGGCAGTAATATCAATGAAAGTCATGCTGATTTCTGAAGATGTTTTATTATTATTATTATTATCAGCATATGACTGAAGTCATCTATTAAATTGATGCAGAATGGATATAATAGCGTTTTATTACCTTCATCCAACCATCAGACAATATTGCTTTAATAAGTCGAAATTCAGCGCTCATAAACCTAGTAACATGACATCTAACGTCATTCAACTCAACTCCAGCGCTTGACAACCCGACATCAATAAGCACTCACATGCACAACTCATTGTAACAGTGAATATCATAGCAGCAGCATAACTGACCTTTCGTATCAAAAGTTAGCATTATCTTGACACAGATGTGCGTGAATGCTTTGTTGCAACTAAAACGTGTTACAATACAATGATAATCATAGCAGCAGCACAACTGTCTTTTCGTATCAAAAGTTAGCGTTATCTTAACAAAGATTTGCGTGAATACTTTGTTGCAACTAACACGTGTTACAATACAGTGATAATCATAGCAGCAGCACAACTGTCTTTTCGTATCAAAAGTTAGCGTTATCTTAACAAAGATTTGCGTGAATACTTTGTTGCAACTAACACGTGTTACAATACAGTGATAATCATAGCAGCAGCACAACTGTCTTTTCGTATCAAAAGTTAGCGTTATCTTAACAAAGATTTGCGTGAATACTTTGTTGCAACTAACACGTGTTACTATACTGTGATAATCATAGCAGCAGCACAATTGACATTGTCTGGTATTCGCTAAAGTATTTGTAACGTTTTTAATAATAGACGACGCAGAAAGACCATTGTTAAATAACTTTCAAAAATATGTCCGCGAATTGTGTTTGTTCTTATAAATACTTTCAAGAAATGAATATTAAATATAGATAGTCAGCGACATGTAGGGTGACATGTTCACGTGAGTAACATTGAAAATAGAAAACTAAAGAAATAGAAGTCTAAACATTTGAAAAAGAAGCATTAAATTAAATGGAGTGTGGTTATCTGGTTATATGGCTATATTTTTTCTTAAAACAAGTCCATGGACATTGGTGTCATTAATTACTGCATTACAACGCATGAAAATGCCTCATCAAAATTAATTAGATATTTTCATTTTCAACGTTTTTCAAGGGAGCCCCACCCACATCCCACGGACACCCACCAGCGAGGGAATGTATATCGAACGGGATAGCAAGGGTGGAAGCAAAGAAAAAGAAGTAAAATTTAGAGCTTGTACTCGAGTTGAGGACTTCAATATTCGTAATCTTTGTATAACTAAAAAGCTACTCCATCAGGTTTACCGTTACCATAAACTTCGTAAAACCTTTGCAAAATTTTATGATCGTAACCTTGATCTTCTTTCCAAATATAAAAGTAATTTAATAACTCTTCTGCGACAAGGACTATCACAACCTCACTTCTATGGCGACGTGATTTACAAACTTCGTAAGATCCTTGGTCATGATCACTTTCATACTATCTTTGTTAAACGTGTTAAAAGGTCTATCAAAAGAGATTATGACCATATCATGTTGCAACGCACTCTATGCTTGGTGGTGGACCCATTTACAGTTCGCCACTATGCTTTCTTCTTTAATTGTGCGATGACCGGACAGGCTGTGGACCCTATGATGACGTCTACCTAAAGCCCAAAGGGACGGTGACGTTTGATGTTTGTCTGCAGTCTTGTCTTGTCGTTTCCTCAATGGTTTATTCTCTTGTTGCTCTAGCTTCTTCCAAATCATTGAGTATCTTCTTTGTGGCTTTCTAGGCTATTGTTTTTTTTGTATTTATATATACACGAGCATCTTTGTGTTTTACTTATATTGCCTATTAATGCTGCCTTGTTGGTTAGAGAATAGTTCATGGCGGGGATTTCTTTATTAACACTGTCCCGTTTTATTGTGTTGACAGTAGGGTAAGTGTGAGGTTTGGTGCACCCTAGAACCTGGTTTAAACCCCCAGCGGCCCTTTTTGCCACTGACCGTTCCAAGGCGGTAGCCCTATTGTCAACCCTTTTGCTTTTTTGTGTGATGTTTTATTTGGCCTTTTATTCATCTTTAAATTTGTTCTTTGTTTCTGTGTGTGTTTGCGGTTGACTGTCGTCCTTGAATGTTGCTTTTCCTGTTCGATTTTTATATCTATATTTACGACAGAGAAGTCATTACTGTTCATACGACAGAACGGAGATCCCTGTAAGTAGAACTATGGCCGTAAGAAACGACAGTTCTGAAAAACTGAGGTGGTTATGATTGAAATGTTATGACACTCTATAGATTCTTCTTTTCGTGTTTTTTTTGTGTGTGGGGGGGGGGGGGGGGGGGGAGGTTGAGGGGGGATGGTGGGTGGCGAGGGGGAGGGGGCGAAAATATAGCCCGTGGTATATAGCGTTCAAAACTAGTGAAGTTCAAACAGTTCAATGAGCGAAGAGCCCCCGAAGCTGTCATTACTACACCACCACTGCTGTCAGCGCGTCCTTGTTTATTTGTTTGTGTTGTTGGTAGTTTGCCTTTCAGTTGACACTGTTGAACAGGATGCAAGCCCTTAGAATTCTCACAACCATAAACAATTTTGAAAAAAAGTTGTTGTGTGATAGTTTGCTGCATCCGACAGTGTTGAACTTAGTGCATATCTCTTAACAATAGTGCATCCCTAATTGTCGGTCAGATTTATTAAATCCTGAGTGGTTATAACGTAACATTGTCGTAGGATATCCGTATGCAGCATTAAACGATTGATTTCGCTCAATAACCAGGTTGTGTACTTTTACAAGTGCAAAACCCAAGCATGTGACTAAGAGATGAACAATGGTCACATGTTACACTCCTGAGGCTTGCGAAAATCCGCTTATAGAGTTGCTTGTCACATGCTGACCAGTCTAGAGATGGGCTTGTAACTCATATTGCAATGATGTATGGCATAAAAAAAGTTCACCAAATTGCCGGAACATATCATGAATCAACTCACCATAAGAATCCAGTTCTTGTCTTCGATATGGTTCGTTTTCATACATAACGTTCTATAACGATATTATGTAAACTATGCTCGAAATTCATCTATTGACACATATCTGTGAATATGGAATGATTAGAACGTACATGACTTCCACTCTGATCGATAACTCGAGTGTCGATTTCATTACCTCCTGGAAGAAGTAAAGCTGCAAATTTCATATTTTCTTGCGCCTATATTGTTGCTCTGAAGTAGGTCGGGATGATATTTACAGGCGGCAATCCATCCGCAGCAATGCGCTTCTGTGGACTACCTGGTGATTCTGTTATGACTCGTTGTATTGGTGGTTGGTTAACTGTCCATCTCAATTCAGCTTCTGTAGATTGAGCCAGTAAGACCATTTCGAATTTGGTTTATGTCCGAGCCGCTTTGAATTTGTATATTATGGGTCGTGTTGTGAGAAGTTATCGTCTTTGCCGATAATCCCGCTGTTGAGAGAATCATCTTCGTGCATGTTAAAGATGAATGGCTATCCTTTTTGTAGTATTATCAATTAACAAATGTAACTCTTAAACAATATATGAACATTTCTTGATAGTCTCGAAAAGAATCATACATTTAAAACCGCTACTAAGTAAGTATTATTTGGAAGACGTAGATACTACTTCTACTACTGCGTGACTACACGGGGAAATGAGGTAAATCTGAATTGTATAGCTGCACAACTATTGCCAGATAATTGATAAATACATTTACCTGTGGATTAATTTACCTGTTCAAAGTTTTCTACGTCATCAAATAAAATCTTATTCTCGCTTTTCAAAGATATTGCAATGTGTGAATTGTAAATATCTATTGTTGTGCATTGATTTCGATTTAAATAAACATAAACATGTTCATGAAACAAAACTTGGCCGGGGATATTTAAGTGGTGTACGTGTAGTACTATTCATAGCACGGCAATGCCCTTCGATGAAATCCTACTGTTGATAAACCTTTACAAGTACATTTGTTTAGCCGGAGAATTTGGTAAAACCATACCTTTTTTACGTCAATGCTTCGTAAATACGCTCCTTAGACTGTATCATAGACGACACGGATGACGTCATTTTGCTATGATGAATGTTCACGAGATTGTGATGCACTCCTTGTCCGAGTGCTTTTATTTTGAATAATATATTAAATCCGTCCAGGTCCAGGTTTTACAGACATTTTTGGTGAAGAAGATTTTCAGGAATATTTTATAATCCTTTTTCAGTATTATTTTTCTACCTTTGTATAATTGTATAATTGTAAACATAAGCTTTTAGACAACAATGGCGAACTAGGCGTTGTTTGGAGAAGAAGAAAATACTAGGTCGGTTCTGATTGGATAAAAGTGCAAGTTGTATACCGCATTATCATTGGGTCTTTAAAACTACGGTAAACTATATTAACCTACACTCTTTTTCTTTGCTTCCATTGGTTTTGCGCACAATATGACCTATTTATGTGTTGACTTGCCGTTAAACACCATTAATTATTAATTCATTCATTCATTCTATACACTGGGCCTTATGACGACTGCGTTTAAATAAAGATTCATTTGATTTGATTTGAATGAGTTTTTACATCATTTTAGCACTTACTTTTGAAATTAAAACAATGTGTTTGACTGAATGTGTTAAAGTTGTTGTATTACTACCGCGTAATGTATCACAGTAACATGAGGATGGGAGCCCTTGAGTGACTTCCGACTTTTAACTTGTTCATAACGATATGGGCCATTGACACTTATTGCGTGATGTCTGCACGATTTCCGGCGTCCGTGTTTATTTCGTTCGTCGGATCTGGATGTAAACTGGACGGACCCGTTTATCAGCACAGAACGTTACAGAAACCCTAGGAAAAGTGAGTTCCTATTTATCACTGGGGCGGCTCTAAACAACATACCATGTGAAGATGAGCTATTAAACAACATTCAGTTAGATTAATTACTTTGTCACATCCATTATTACTTATCACGTCACGATTTTCTTCTGACATGGGCGTTGCTTGGCATAGTCATGTATTACCGAGAGAAAATTGGAAACATAAAACTAAAATAATAAAAATCTCACAAAGTTGAAAATGCCATTACAGTCAGAGTGGACGTATTGCGGTAATGATTTTGCCACATTTTACGCAAATAAAATGCCTATATTCCTGACAAATGTCACATGTACTAGCACATTTTGGTCCAAGGCCCTCTCCATTTATGGGAGGGAGCACCTCCTCCCAAACCCTTTCCTTATCCACGTATCAAAATTATTTTAAATACAGACCATGTTACGCCCCTGCTTCATGATCAGGCGCGTAGCGTGGCCATTTTTTAACCTACTGCCGGGTGTGTGAGGGGCTATCACCTTCCCGTTCGATATACACTCCCTCAATGGTGGGTGTCCGGGGTGGGTGTAGGGATGGGGCTCCATTTAAAAACATTGAAAATGAAAATGTCGAGTCTAATTAACTTAGAGGAGGCATTTTCATGCGTTGTAATGCAGTATTTAATGACACCAATGTAGTCTTATAACCAGATAACCAGACTCCATTCAATTTAATGCTTCTTTTTCAAATGTTTAGAATGTTTCAAATGTTTTCAAATGTTTAGACTTTCATTTTTTCTCACTTGAACATGTCATCGTACATGTCGCTGACTATTTACGTGTAGTATACATTTCTTGAAAATATTTGTGGGAACAAATACCATTCGCGGATAATATTTATGACAGTTACAACGGACTTCCTGCGTCGTCTATTTTTAAAAACGTTGCAAAAAAACCGGCGAATTCCAAACGAGGTCAATTGTGCTGCTGCTGCTATGATTTTCACTGTATCTCCACCAGCCCGCTTTATAATAATAATACTTGAACATATGGGATTGACAAAAAGCTGTATATTTACATTTTCAACTACAAATAAGAGTTTCATTAATATACAGTGAAAATCATAGCAGCAACACAATTGACCTCGTTTTATTAACAATATGTGCAAGTTTGATAAAGATCAAATAGTAAATGAAGGTGCTAGAGTGTTCACAAGGCAAAATATGGCATTTTCAGCAAGTCAAGGGCCATGTCTCCGGAGAAACTAATCTGATCTGGCTGGTTTTCGAACTTGTCTGAGCTTTCGTGGTTATAAAGACCCTGGCTTCTTGGTAAAGATGCGATTAATAATGATGGTGCTAGAGTGTTCAAAAGGCAAAAGTTGACGAACGACAGACGACAGACAACTCGCCATCCCATAAGCTCTAAAACAAGACGGTTAAGCTTAAAACACAAATAATACAAGTCAAAGTATCATATACTAAGCTATAAATAACATCAATTCACACGCCGCGGACGATTTGAATAATGTAAGGTGTTGACCTGAGAATATTTTATTCACGCTGAACAAACCAATTAGTAGTCACCCGTTACCGCCGCGCAGTTTGGTCGCCCGATGCGTACTATTCTTGGTATTTTCGAAGAAAGAAAAAATGGATATCGACTGTGAACATTTTACAGGTAAAACGAATACTCACATAGAAAACATTAACAGAACAAGAGGGCCAAGATAGCCCTGAATCGATCACCTGAGGGTCTTTGCAATGATGAACAAATGGTCCTCTCGCAAATACTGTTTGAAGATGGTTTTAAGTCTTTCCTTATGTAAGTCTATGTAAAAACATGCAAAATCTCTACATACAAACTTTAGACCCAAGGGTTACAGCCATCTGTGACCCCAGGGACTTCAAATGAGCAAACTTGATAGACCAGGGTTAGCGATTATTAATAATAATAAAGAAAAAGAGAACAAGAGGGCCTGTGGATGCTCTACATGCTCTTATATCAAGGGGTTTCATCCTTAAATTCCTTTTAATATCTATGTACAAGTGCAAAACACAACAACACTCTCAATCGAAACTCCATGCTAATAATTTAAAAGAAGATTTTTTAAGTTTTCCTATATAAGTTTTTGTAAAACATGCAAAATCTTTATATAGAAACTCAAAATTAACATAAGGAAAAACGCATCCAAACAGGAAACAATAATAAAAACAAGAGGGCCTGTATCACTCTTCTTGCTTTATGGAGTCTGTGGTTGGGGTGGGTTGGGGGTGTGGGTAAATTAGGTGTTGTGGCAAATTTATGACAAAACCCTTTGCCCTGAGCAAAATGGCAGTCGAACAAATCACTTACTTGCAAGTTCCCCAAATTGTACCCACGTAGGACCAAAACTCTGAAATTGTAAATTACTGCAACTTCAGCTCCCCAAGTTGTATCCCAGTAAAGGGGCCCTTTACACAGGAGGTCAAATCCTGTTTTATATATGTTACCCCAGGTTAGCCCCAGGGGATGGAGCCAAAAACGAAAACTTATTGTGCATCTGCACATCCTTAACTAAGAAACACACCACAAATGAACGAGTAGAGAGGTAGTTAGCGTCACACGATTGAAACTTCCTAATAGTAAATAACTGCAAGTTTCCCAAGTAGTACCCCGGTCGAGTGGCACTTTGTGCAGGAGGTAAACACCCTTTTATATGCTCCATAAATTACCATGCCAAATTAGATTGTGTGTTATTTTGCTGGATTACCCCACTAGGGGGTCCCAGTGGTTGGAACCAAAATACCAAATCGTATTGCGCATCTACACATCTTAGAAACGCCACACATGAACTTGATATCTCAAATGGTATAGCAGAAGTTAGTATTGCGCATCTACACATCTTAGAAACGCCACACATGAACTTGATATCTCAAATTGGTATAGCAGAAGTTAGCTTCACATGGCAGAAACTATGTAATAGTAAATTACAGTAATTCCCCTGTAGATGGGCCGCTTTATGCAGGAGGTCACAATCCGTTTTATATACCAGTAGGTTGTACCTCGAGCCCATCAATGGCCATAACAAATTTGAATCATAACCATTCACATTTGGACAAGATACTCAATTTTTGTGGCTTTTGATCCGAATATCTCATAGGGCCCCCAGTGGGTGAAGCCAAAATCCGTGACATTATTGTGCATCTACACAACTACAAGTAAAAATAGAACCGTATCTAAAAGAGTATGAGAGTGGACCTTTGGGTATAAGGTGACATCGATTAGGAACGCGTTTCGACATGTTTTTTAACGCGCTCGTGATTTGATCAAAAATGAGTTTTAAGGGCTAAGCTTAATTATTTAAGTAATCCATGATTCCATTAGCATGCTATCGGAGCCTGTACGGTGAAAACCGATAATTGGAGCAAACATGGCGGCGAAATTCTTTTTTTTTCATCTGTACATGTCCATATATTTTTTATCAGAACGGGCTATTTAATGCAACATTGCAAAGCTGCAAACAGCCAAAGTAAAATAGGAACATGTTATAACTTAACCGTGTGCAGATCATATCCTGAAAACATAAAACAACACTTACAAGCATTCGTGTACTTGGTCAGTATGTGATTGATCACTAGGAAGTAACATTTTAAAGAACATTTACATCTTCAAACATCACTCAAAAAAGATCAGCAATTCATTTTCTGTTAGGAATAGATTAAATTTAACGCTTTAACAGTTTCCTACCCTGCTAAGCGAGCTACAAGGGTGCTTCAAAAAGTTCTGTCACTAGGCATATATCCTTTGAACTGGATATTACACTGAGATAAAGTAGTGTATTTATAGTACTACTGGGTTCCCCTACCACACCTTTTGGATACTGGCATCTCTGAAAATGTTCTTGTTACAAAACGTTGTAAAAAATATTTGAATACTTCTATGCTTTTAAATTTTCTTGTACGACATCTGTTGTTATTCGCCCATAATCCATAAAAATGATTGTCGAGAATTCGGAAAGGTCTTGCTGCATACCAGATATGAGTGAATACATATCCCTTAATTTTAGCAGAAATAACACTGATTTTCTTCATTTTGTTTACTGAAATGTTATAATATCTTTTAAATGTCGTAATTATTCTCATAGTATTAATATGTTTTCATATTGTTTTACAAATCCTAGTCTTTCAGTGTTTAAATTTCATATTCAACACATTATTGTAGAATTTTGTACAGTGTTTATTAAAAATATTGATCATCCAAAAACGCTATTTCAGAAGACTGCCCTTCCATTTAATGTCCATTTGTCATTAAATTAATTTTACACGTTAGCTTAAAATGTTAATTTCTAAGACAATGCCTTTTCATCTACCATGCTTAAAATCTGTATCTTGTAATTCACAGATATAACTGGTAATGTATGAGAAATTTCAAAGGTCTTCGACAAGTACTTAAAGAGAAATAGGCATTTAAAAAAGTAACAATTAACATACCTGAAAAAAATCTGACGAAAATGCCTCAGTATGTATAAGTGATGCGTATTAAATGTTCCATAATTTTCGTCACAAAAAAGATACAGCATTCACTTTACCATCAATGGAATGGTATTGAAACTCTCTTTCATATGGTACCAAACATCAACACTCACAACGAGAACATAATTGTTAAAACGCGTTAGTGACAGAACTTATTGAATGACCCTCATATAACTCGAATTTGTAAGCCTCAATATAGCACACGAAATCCGGTGCTTAAGCACACGAAATCCGGTGCTTCACATCTTTTTGCTACGGGTGTAGCGAGCGTCAGCGTTATTTGACAGTACTGGTTGTAAGAGTTTTTCATTACGGTTAATTTGAGCTAAATTGTGAGCATCTGTACGGGTATATTGATCCAATTGCTGTGCGGGGAGTGTCTGAATATACGAGAGATAATACACGAAACGTCCAAACTGTCTTTAAAATGATATTGGCATAGCGTGTTGAAACACACTGATTGCTCGTGATGTCCGTCATGGAGATTATATAGCGCTCTGGGGCGTAGCTAGAGCGGTTTTAACCAAATAAACAAGAAACATAGTATGCATGTGTGTGTGTGTGTGTGTGTGTGTGTGTCTGTTTGTCTGTCTGTCTGTCTGTCTGTGTGTGTGTGTGGAGGAAGGGGGCTAGGGGGAGGTGGGGTTCTAACTATTTTAGACGTAGATAATCTGTGGTGCATATAATGCCTGCTTTAATGACTTAATCTGCATTTTCTTATTTTTGCTGCCGGGCAATGTGTACGCAGCTGCGCTCTCTGCGTACATTTATCTACGCCCCTGAGGTCGGAATCTACAGTTTTCTTTGAAATTCAGACTATTTGCAGACATGTACACTAATTACGTTAAATAACTTGAATTCTATTTTTCAAAACTAACAAACATGCCCTGTTCCTGAAAGACTATATAAGTTCCTCTCAAAATATAGCAAATACATGCTAGAAAGCAACAAAATCGGTTTCTCTGCCTACAAATACAATTCATTTACCCTACCCACTCAGCACTCAAAAAAAGGAAAACATGACATTTATAGACACAAGGCAGCATATACCTGTCCCTTATTTGAGATATAACACATCCATAATTGAATGACAAACACTCCAAATTGTCATAAAAATGCTATTTCTACATACCTTAACTGGCTTTTTTTTCCGTAATCTGATGTCGAATGCAGAAATGCAGGAAATGATAAAAAAAGCTAGCATTTACAACATAGCCACCAGTTACTAGTTTCTGTTTACAGTTTCCATACCGTTCACAGTACACATTTTTTATTTATACCAAAATTAACTATTATGTCATACTAAGTCAAAAACACCACATTTGTGGATTTCTTTTTTATTGTCTAGCCTGTACATGGCTTTTAATCTCTGTTTTATAAGAAATTCCACATGGACATTCATTCGAAACTAAGTAGCTTCCCCTGATCCTAATCGTACTTATAAAGAGAGTAACTCTTAATTAACCATTTAAGTAATATAACCATGTAGTCTCATTACTTTAATCCAAGGTTATAATGAACCATTGTTTTTCAATCTAGCATAATTACATTTATTCAAATATATTCAAATCGTGGCAAATTTAAGAAAACTATCGGTATTATGTTATACACGTTTAACAATGTCTCGATATATATACATGTATATATTATCCTCTATCATTTGCAACACCTCTTTTTCAGTTTTATGTTACTCGCTACTTATTCAACGAACACTGAAAGTTCTTGAGAGAAAGTATGTGCCTAAATATGACTAGGGTTAAAGGTCGATTTCTTGTAGTTCAGTAATATCACGACGGTGTCTACCCAATGCTCAACTTTATAGTGCTGCCACACTGGAATACCACGCCGTAGATACATGTCATGGAACACCACGTAGTCACATTATACTGACACCGGCCGACCAGTCCTAGTACTGCCCTTTATATGCTGAACGTAAATCAAGGGAGCTGTTAGAAGTCTTGTAAACCCACAACATCCCGCATGCGAGGCAGACATTCAACCAATAAACCATCGCCGCGGTTCATAGTAGAAAGAGATCACTATATAAATAATAGGCTTTCCTCACAATGAAGATACACAGGGAGTAGATATGCAGATCAAATAGAATACAAGTATCAGCGCTACCCTGTGGATAGTGAGTTGAATTTGAAATCCGAATGAATCCGGTTCAAACCTTCCAGGCGCCACTGAGTTGGTTGTGTGTTTTGGGTAAGATTCGTCGCCTTAGACTCGTCCGTCGTATTTGTACGTAAACAGGGAGGTCCCGTGTATTGAATATATCATGAGAGCACGTTATAGGGCAAGGGTTATTTATGTTATGCGAACTATTTTGTTATCTGTTATTGTGAATTACTATTAACTACTGTTATCTTGTATTCGTTAATGTTATCTTATTACGAGAATCCCCCTTTCCCCTCCCAACTCCTTACAGCACATACACGCCGAAGCCTACAAATAGACACAGCCACCCGGCACAGAGCTAGGATAGTAAAAGATGGATTTGAGTGGTTAAAATATTAATTAACTGAGTTCTGGACCCCCAAAAAATGGTTATATATATGTATATATATTATTAAGAATATAATATATATCCATTTTTTCGGGGTCCAGAACTCAGTTAATTAATATTTTAACCACTCAAATCCATCTTTTACTATCCTAGCTCTGTGCCGGGTGCCTGTGCAAATAGACATCGCCGGTATGATTGAACTCTTCTCTGTGGACACCAACCCGTTAGTGCTGTGGACCAAGATCAGTGCCGTCTCTCTGGTCCCGCCTGCCGTGGAACTTCGCCTGGAACAGCCATGAACGAGATGCAGTTAGATGAGTGTCGACAGCCTGCATGAGTGACAGGGGAAATGTGTGGTCGGCGACTCATCAACTGACCGGAACTGAAGTGGTGAAGATTAGCGATGTACACGGAGCAATGGAGTCAGCAGCATGCGTGCCTACGCAGACTTTAAACTTAAGGCTTGCCGGGGACGCAGGTTGAAGAGGCGGGTGTGGTCCCCAACAACAGGACTATCGGCCCCGTATGATAGGACACACCAGGGTGCAGCATCTAGCGTATATAGGCTCCATAACACCAGCCGGCAACACTCACCGCCCCAGCGACAACACAGAGCGGATGCGACACAACACCATGTCTACAAGGGAAACGACGCAGATTCAACACTTCAGACATGTCTACAAATAACATCTAGACAAGTCCACACTCTAATATACCTAGCTGTACCGGGATTCCCTGGTGGCTGGCTTTTCGTGGAAATACACACACACATGCACGCACTAACGCGCGATTGTACGACGGTTTAAAATGACGTTAAACCATATACATACGTCAACAGAAAATGTAACAGTTGTTGATGATGCTTATTCTAGTTGTTTTTTTACCTCAACGTAAATACTCATTGAACTATTGTTGACATAAATTATCCGGAAACTTGCATTTACGGAGTTCATTGCAATGCATGTGCGCTTTCCACAGAATCGTACATTATTTACAAAAATAAAATTTTCAAATTTTTTGTTTACATCTTGTTTGTTTGTAAAACATATTCTCAGACAATTGTTTGTAAAACATATTTCTTGTAAAACATATTCTATCTTATATCAAAAGCACCCGTACAGATTTTTCAAAATATTGCTCTTAGCACGCGTACTTATATCCTCTTAAACATGTACAGTATTTCCGCTTAAATGTTGTGAAACATAAGTATCGTTCAGTGACCTATTTACAAAATGAGCAGGGAATATGCAAAATTCAGGTAATCCAAAACCATGAGTATATTCTTTGATATCTACTTCATAAGACATTTTAGTAAATTAACTTCTGGAAGAGAAGACTCGAATTATTCCTTAAATGTTTGAACACGAAGCGTTCATTGATTTTACGAGGAGTTCGTCAGGTACCATAGATTCAACCCAGATTTTCCCGTTGATTGGGCATGTAGACGTTTTCTACTGAATGCAATTAATTCAGATTTATTCATAAAAACATTAGGCATCAAAAACCAAGTTTTAAAAATGATATATAAATCAACTTACGGATTTATGTCCATTGAAGCAAACATTGCCTGTGAGCACTGACCAAACATAGCACCTTCACAAAATCTCTCATATTGAATGTATCTTAGTCCTGAAGTATATAATCCATTAAGAATCTGAATGTTTCCAAGGAATTTTCCACCTTCTATATGGGGAGAAGTATCAAATTTGAGCACATGGTCTTTTTCACATTTAAAATGCACTTTTCCGGCATGTCCAAACATCTCAATGTTTTCAATGTCAATCAGTGAATGACAATGGGATTTGTTCTACTAGGGAACAAATACTAATTATTTCAGGGGGTGGAAATCAGAGGTTATTATGAACGTGTAATTCTAACGCATACACCTCTTTGCAGTGACCGCCATTTGGTCAGTAACGATCTGTTTTTGTGTTCTAAAAATCGGTATTTAATTGTTATCTCCAAACTACTTGTTGATAATACGCATCAAATATTAGTGTTGAATGCTTGTTACTTGTCGGTATACCCTGCTTATGTTCGCAACATCCGTATTGTGCTACGATGTTGACAGATAGGAATTCTCATTCGGAGAATGCAAAAGGAACGACAACTCTGATTATTGATTGGAATTTGGAGTCGTGCAGGATGGGAGATGACGTTTGCCAAGGCTGTGAACTTATTTAGACATAGAAAAATTATAGGTATGTGTAACATTGTGTTTAAATAACATCCGGTATTTAAGTGTATAATAACAGTTTTGAAACGGAAGTGTTTATTTCGATTCTTCTGTCATACCCTTACAGAAGTATGGCACTGTATGTGCTATTGCTTTTAAATGAAAGTTGATTCCAGGTTATTATTTTTTCATTTCCGTATCGAACACAAGTCGAGCAAGTCGACAATATTGGCGACATATTGTCGACAATGACAATATTGTCGACAATATTACAATATTGTATTAAAGGAAAATGTGGATGTCAATTGCTGGGTCATAGCCTAACATAATTCTTTCCAAGTTAGCGGTACAGTGTTACAATTGGAAATCACGGTATTTAAATGCTATCTCGAAACCAATTGTTAATACGCATCAAGTGTTATTGAATGTGTGTGATGGGCACATCGATTTCTTTTACATCATTCATCCAGGATGTTTTGGTCATGTCGTATATACACATTTAGATGACTAATATAATTATTCGAATAAAAAGTAAATAAAATAACGTTGTATATGCATTTGTAAACTACTAAATGTGTAAACTACCAGGGTGCAGCATCTAGCGTATATAGGCTCCATAACACCAGCCGGCAACACTCACCGCCCCAGCGACAACACAGAGCGGATGCGACACAACACCATGTCTACAAGGGAAACGACGCAGATTCAACACTTCAGACATGTCTACAAATAACATCTAGACAAGTCCACACTCTAATATACCTAGCTGTATCGGGATTCCCTGGTGGCTGGCTTTTCGTGGAAATACACACACACATGCACGCACTAACGCGCGATTGTACGACGGTTTAAAATGACGTTAAACCATATACATACGTCAACAGAAAATGTAACAGTTGTTGATGATGCTTATGCTAGTTGTTTTTTTACCTCAACGTAAATACTCATTGAACTATTGTTGACATAAATTATCCGGAAACTTGCATTTACGGAGTTCATTGCAATGCATGTGCGCTTTCCACAGAATCGTACATTATTTACAAAAATAAAATTTTCGAATTTTTTGTTTACATCTTGTTTGTTTGTAAAACATATTCTCAGACAATTGTTTGTAAAACATATTTCTTGTAAAACATATTCTATCTTATATCAAAAGCACCCGTACAGATTTTTCAAAATATTGCTCTTAGCACGCGTACTTATATCCTCTTAAACATGTACAGTATTTCCGCTTAAATGTTGTGAAACATAAGTATCGTTCAGTGACCTATTTACAAAATGAGCAGGGAATATGCAAAATTCAGGTAATCCAAAACCATGAGTATATTCTTTGATATCTACTTCAAAAGACATTTTAGTAAATTAACTTCTGGAAGAGAAGACTCGAAATATTCCTTAAATGTTTGAACACGAAGCGTTCATTGATTTTACGAGGAGTTCGTCAGGTACCATAGATTCAACCCAGATTTCCCGTTGATTGGGCATGTAGACGTTTTCTACTGAATGCAATTAATTCAGATTTATTCATAAAAACATTAGGCATCAAAAACCAAGTTTTAAAAATGATATATAAATCAACTTACGGATTTATGTCCATTGAAGCAAACATTGCCTGTGAGCACTGACCAAACATAGCACCTTCACAAAATCTCTCATATTGAATGTATCTTAGTCCTGAAGTATATAATCCATTAAGAATCTGAATGTTTCCAAGGAATTTTCCACCTTCTATATGGGGAGAAGTATCAAATTTGAGCACATGGTCTTTTTCACATTTAAAATGCACTTTTCCGGCATGTCCAAACATCTCAATGTTTTCAATGTCAATCAGTGAATGACAATGGGATTTGTTCTACTAGGGAACAAATACTAATTATTTCAGGGGGTGGAAATCAGAGGTTATTATGAACGTGTAATTCTAACGCATACACCTCTTTGCAGTGACCGCCATTTGGTCAGTAACGATCTGTTTTTGTGTTCTAAAAATCGGTATTTAATTGTTATCTCCAAACTACTTGTTGATAATACGCATCAAATATTAGTGTTGAATGCTTGTTACTTGTCGGTATACCCTGCTTATGTTCGCAACATCCGTATTGTGCTACGATGTTGACAGATAGGAATTCTCATTCGGAGAATGCAAAAGGAACGACAACTCTGATTATTGATTTGAATTTGGAGTCGTGCAGGATGGGAGATGACGTTTGCCAAGGCTGTGAACTTATTTAGACATAGAAAAATTATAGGTATGTGTAACATTGTGTTTAAATAACATCCGGTATTTAAGTGTATAATAACAGTTTTGAAACGGAAGTGTTTATTTCGATTCTTCTGTCATACCCTTACAGAAGTATGGCACTGTATGTGCTATTGCTTTTAAATGAAAGTTGATTCCAGGTTATTATTTTTTCATTTCCGTATCGAACACAAGTCGAGCAAGTCGACAATATTGGCGACATATTGTCGACAATGACAATATTGTCGACAATATTACAATATTGTATTAAAGGAAAATGTGGATGTCAATTGTTGGGTCATAGCCTAACATAATTCTTTCCAAGTTAGCGGTACAGTGTTACAATTGGAAATCACGGTATTTAAATGCTATCTCGAAACCAATTGTTAATACGCATCAAGTGTTATTGAATGTGTGTGATGGGCACATCGATTTCTTTTACATCATTCATCCAGGATGTTTTGGTCATGTCGTATATACACATTTAGATGACTAATATAATTATTCGAATAAAAAGTAAATAAAATAACGTTGTATATGCATTTGTAAACTACTAAATGTGTTTGTTTTATCTTGATAAAACGGCCGGGACATGCTGGATGGTGGATGACCTTGCCGAGGCGGCGATATAACTAAGCTTCAATCCTAGAAAAATATAAAATATTATTGTAACACTTATGTTCAAATAATGTACGAGAGGTAGGTATATTATTTGAGTAAGAACTTGAGGTGTTTATTTCCATTTGTCTGGAATAGCCTAACATAAGTATTGCATTATATAGGGTGGCATTGCAAGCGCAAGGCTATCGCGTCAGAATGTTGCAATAGGTGTCAGACTGGTATTATTTTGCTTCCGGGTCGTTACCCGCGAAAGTTGTACTTTAAAAAAAATGTGTTGACAGTTCAGGGCCTGGTTACTTGTGAAAAAATGTGTTTGAATACTGTGTTGACTGTCCCCCCCCTCCCCCCTCCCCCCCCCCCACCCCAAAAACCCCAGAAAATTCCCACAATGCCAGGCAAAAATGTAAACAAACCCTAAATTGTCATCTGCTGTATTATAAACATTGATTTTAGCTCTGAATGTATTGATTTTGTGCATTTTCAAACTAAAATATGTATCTTTTTTGGGCTGATTTGAAGGCAAAGATTTGTGACAGATCTAAGATGCACCAGAATGGGGAAGGTATTGTATGGTATGGACTGGTTGTCGAAAGACAAATTCAGCGTACGGTGTAATTAGATTTAAAGATCACAGAGATCCACCCCAGGCAGATCATAAGACTCAAACAGTTCATCAGGTTGCGCTTATGATTCATGTTAACTCACTAGATGTCCTGTCTTCCGAAGTCACCAGTCACCTTTGTAACAGTGCATTGTGTGTGAACTTTGATCATCTTGTGTTCGAACCCCAGGCGAGAAATAATAGTCGTGCAATGTGTTTCTCAAATGGCAAGTGCTATGGGCATGGTGATGGAATTACGGAATGTGTTGTGCATTCGAATGACAAACATACCAGCTAGACCTACATATTCTTGGCAAGTGATTAAACCGAGAGTGAATTGGGCAGACGAGAGGTGGATAGATTGATTGATGGATGGATGGATAGTTTTCTTTTTGTACGTGTTTCGACCAGCTATCAGGTCTCATCAGTGGCATTGTTGTATACCAGACACGATTTTGATGTCGTTGTTGTTGTTGTTTTTGTTTGTTTTTATGAATTTCGAGGTGACAACTGCAAAAGTGCATGGTATCGTGTCGCTCATGTGTCCTACGTATACGGTTTTGTGTCTCAGTTACCGGACTGCATATGCATGATCTATGTCATCCATCCATTTGTCCTGTAATCGTGTTCGGTGCCATTGGTGCTTGTGTAGGAATGGTAGTCCGCCTCGTTGTTAGCAATTCGTTTCATGCACTTGGCTCTGTGTGCGTGTGTTTTTGTGTATTTTTTAGGATATTCTGCATCCTTTGTTATGAACTCTAAACTATGAGCTGTTTGAGCAGATATTTTGTTTCCTGTTACCGTAACGTACTCCAGTTTTCTTTTTAGAGACTCGTCGACTGTGTTATTCAACTTGTGTGCTGCTGAGTGCAACCGACCTTTAAAATTACGCGAATAGTTGATCTTTTTCCGAACAGTTGCCTACACTGACCTGTTGAAGGCTTCACATTTTTGAGTTGTGGTCCTGGTCTCATTTCTAGCAGTTCATAAAGTATCTTTCTGTCATTATCATTTATTTTCAGGTGTGTGATACCATGTGTAGGCAGATAGCATGATTTAATCCATCAACTTCCTTCAGCACTTCCTGAGCACACCAGCGAGTCAGACGAGCAAAGGCTGCAGTTTCCAGAGTAACACTCTATGGTTGCTTTCCTGACAGCGGGTAAGCGGTGTACAACTTGTGTTATGTCTCCTTTTCCAATTTTAAATAGTTCCTCAATTATTAAACTGCTTTTATGATTTCCCTCGATTGTCACTGTTTCAAACAAATCATATCTGCTCGTCAAAAAACTGCAGTTTACACACTGAAACTGATACTGCCAACCCAATCCAATCTTTACTTCCTTTAATATTTTCACTTCCAAAGTGTCACACTGAGAATTGATATTAACTGAATGTTCTTTATAATTAGAATTAACCATTCCCAACATTTTTGTAACACTCATAATTCTATTTCCTGATGGACCTTCTTCTTTTTTCAGTCTCGGTCGTAGACGTGATGTAGGCCCAGGCAAATCCTTGGCTGGTCTTGTTGTTGTTGTTGTTCGTGGTGGTGGTGGTGGCCGTGGCGACAACAGCAGCGGTTGTGATGGTGGTGGTGAAATTTCGTCGTTGACGTCTGCACAGCTTGCAGTTGGAATGGCATGGTTAGTATGAAATCGCTCTGAACTCGTACTTTGGCCTTTTTTTTTTTTAAAAGGCATCATGTTGTCGTCTCTTACGATCACCTTTTAGCATAATTTTGTTTAATTTAATTCTGTATATTTCTGACCAGAGTCTATCTTTAATATGCCTCTGTTCTTGGATGCATTTCCCTTTATAAGCATTGCACTGAGATTGCTACTTGCTTGATGATTCGACCTATAGATTAGTACCAAGTATTCAGGATGCGGCCCACTGTGGTGAGCCATATACTTCTAATACTTCTAAAGCATTTGCTCACTATCTCAGTTTTGGAGCTTTTCGACCGCTGTCCGAGCGATATTGAATAACTGCAGGTTCATGGCTGTATTTTGAGCAAGTACTGCAGGGATATAAAATTTTCTCTCTATTTTAACTAAATAATGTTTGTTTTAGGATTTAAACCATTGCAGCAGTGAAAAAGGCCAAAACAAGGCCTCTTATAGGTGTCAGATTGGTATTATATTGCTTCCGGGTCATTACACACGAAAGTAGTACTTTAAAAAAATGTGTTGACAGTTCAGGGCCTGGTTACTTGTGAAAAAATGTGTTTGAATACTGTGTTAACTATGCCATTATATAAAACGCAATGTTTGACAGGTTTTATTAGCACTGAGCTTTGTTTTGCAGGACTATTTGATGACTGTGGAGGGAACCGCATAACGCCATCTGCCTACTCACAGAGATGTGGTGAACAATTTGAAATGGACATTTTGTGTACGGAAGTGAAATTTGTGAACAAACAAATATATCGACAGGGGTTAAGACGTTTGATTTTCAGGACTTCTACATGGATAGTTGAAGGAAAAAAGTTCCAGATATGTGCACCTTAGTGTTGTAATAAATGACAGCGACTCGAAAACAGTGTATTTTGTTCTATTCTCAATGTACTGAAATATTACCAAACCGAGCCCAATAGTGTTGATGTCGATTTCTGGGACATAGCATAACATTCTTCTAAAAAAACAAAACCAAAAAACACCTATATATATAATGTTCTTTTATTGTATATTAAATTTGGTAAATTTATTGAAGCTCACGACAGAATAAAGGATGCATAGGGGAAAAAAAATAAAAAAATATATATATATTGGCTATATATATATATATTAATATATATAGACCATGGGCTACTCAAATTTTCGGTACCAACTCAGCTGGAAAATTTTAAATGCAATCATCTTTTAGATATATCCAGGATAGTTTTTCTGAAACGGTAGATTGTGAATGTAGCGCCACAGCCAAACCATCTTTATTATTGAGAATTCTGAAATACTTGAATAAGGGTGAAAGAATTATCAAAATCAGATGATAAACAAAGATCATTTGAAGTTTCTGTTAAAACGGATATGGAAGCGGCCATTTTGAGAGCTATGACATCACGGTTCTAAATGACCATATATTGAATATTTATAAATATGAAAATATACTGATTTATAGGGAAAAAATGACAGCAACTGTATGAAAAATATGCAATACTTAATGGCAATAATGATTTATATCACCAGTAAAAAACATCATTCATTTGCAGTGATTTTCTTCATTTTAAATTATATTTATCAATATTTCATATATGGTAATATGGAACTATGACGTCATAGTTCTAAAAATGGCGCCGGGCTCCCATATTTGTTTTAGAACAACCTTTAAATGGTCATATCTTTTTTGTTTTCATCCGATTTTGATAATTCTTTTACCTTTTTCCAAGTTTTTCAGAACTCCCAGTAATAGAGTTGTTTGGCTGTGTCGCTACATTCCCTTTAAAACATTATTTTTAGGCAAAAACATGCAAATTTGAACAAAAATCGCTAAAAACTGGAATATTTTTTTAAATATTACTATCATTGCAATATTAGGGAGCTGAAGCTTCTGAAAGTTGTCTGTTATATTCATATAAATAAAAATAATGTTTGTAATGAACACAATATATACAGCTTGCCATTTCTTTTGGCCCAGAATATTGAAATTTAAACCAAAATCGTCGAAAACTGGACTATTTAAAATACAATTTTATTGCAATATAAGGGAGTTGAATGTTCTTCAAACTTTCTATTATATTAATGGTCATGGGAAAAATGTTTGGAATAAACACAGTTTATACATCTGGACATTTTGGAAGAAAATCAACAAAAATAATGCATAAAATAAAAAAAAATTGGAAATGTATTTAAAACAAAATAAAGTATTTTTCAAAAATGTAAATAAAGATGTTTTAAGGTACAGACAAAAAAGTTCCGAAGTATTACTTGAAAACTGCAAATAACATTTATGAAAATTTGAATATTTTTTAAAAAATATTTTCTTTTGAAATGAAAGGGATCTGAAGGTCTTTAACCTTTTCTTATTATATTCGTGTATATGGGAAAAAAATGGGCGAACACAAAAAAAATAGCTTAAAAAAATAATTGCATGAATATGATGTATTTGTAAATAAATTGAAGACATTTTTAAAGATTTTAAATTACAACTCAAACTCATAAATTGCATACGTAAATGCCAGTGAAGTATTTCTTTTATTAAATTATTGCAAACAAATATATGCCAATTAACATAACCGAGAGATTGATATTTCGATTTTGGGTTGAGAAAAATGCAATTCAGAAGTAAACGTAGTTTTAAAGAAAACTCAGCCTGGAAAATAATATACATGTAGGTCTCAAAGCTATTGTAAGAGACAATCATATATTGAAATCTTTAAAAGAATACTACGTTAATATTGACGCATGTTAACATTGTGAATCTGGTATAAATGCTACAACTAACTCATCTGCATTCACACCATGTTACAATACAGGGAAGTCTGTGCTTTCTGCAAGTATAGTGAACATTAAGTTTCGCAAGACACTTTGTTAACATTTTGAAATTATAAACGTCTGTTATAACAGGCCTTATAACAAGGTCCAAGGTGTACCATTCCTATTCTAAAGGTGTGTAAGACTTTCCGAGGTCCTTGTTTGCACGTGGTGGTATGCACGCAAATATTGTACTGCCGCTGCTGAATATGTATGGGGAATACTGTTCATCAAGAGCTGACCAGTTGAATCCACAACGCTATAGGATGGACATACAACAAGCCGTTGTAATGAGACACTGGATTATTATTAACTGATATCCAGTTGATAATTATTCCAGGGTCTCATTACAACGGCTTGTTGTATGCCCATCATACTGAGTGGTGGATTGGATTGAACAATCTCACCATCAGTTTTTACTATATAGACTGTGTGCCCATTTAGACAACCTGCTGTTTAAAATAATATTTAACTATGGTCTTTCAAAACATGTCTTTCAGGATGCTCTGTCCTATTGCCTTAGCGGTATCAAGATTGTACTTTTCTTTCAGCAGTCATATACTCAAACTTCTTTGTAAATCAGTTGTTTTCGTTTAATAACGATTTCCTACTTCCAAGAACTGAAGCAAAGACTGCTGTGCTAGTCTTTCAAATCTCTTTGCAACATTGCCTTTGTATCTACCCTGTGTTAACTTGCATCACGCGTAACACCCATTATCTGCTATATTGATCTGCCATCTTTATATAAAAACAACCTACAAAATGGATGGGGTATGGTCAAGTGAAAAGTTCAGCCAATGACAGTAATTCAATATTATTTACGTGAACATGATATCAGAAATAATACTTATATGGCTGAAATTGTGCCCCTTATATCCGAAATGTATGACACAATTTTATTCAAAGTTAATTTTTTTTTAATGTCAGATAAATTGTTCCATTTATCCAGTGAGAGCAGACGTGACATCATTACTAAATAAAATAAGCCATGTTATCACATCATCCAAATTTCAAAGTGCACCATTGTAAAAAGGCAAAGATATTCTTTCAATGACATGTGGTTTCGAAATAATCTCAATGTTATAGTATGATGACATTGACGGACTTTCTCTATAAAAGTGTTATGACCGGCAACTGTATTTGTGGATGTGTTAAACACAACTGAGTGACTATTTTGCAGAGACACATTGCCAAACAAAACCAATTGATCATTAGCACTTCTATAGTCGAACAAAAATGGTCCAAACCAAATAACAAATCTAATAAACTGTTCATGTAAACGTTTCAACATACCACATGTTTCAGTTTACAATGTAAGTGCACGCTTTTCATGTGTATCATTTGTGTATTGAAGGCACATGGGATATACACAATATTTGTCTTTTTTAACAGTGGTGTACCTATACAATTATTCTATATATATTTTCAGTGTGAATGTGAATTTAACGATAGTATATACTGAAAAGAAAAGGAAACGCATAATGGATATTTCCGCTATATATTGTATGTTTAATATGCTACTGCTAATCGAATGGTACAGGGCGACATTAAGTCTGTCCTTTCGGAAAGAAAGTTTAAACAGCACCGAACACATCAATGGTTACCCCATTAAAGTTTCATTATCGACGAAATGCGCATTTGGCTCAAGCAGGTGAGCAAACTTAGGCATTAAACGTTGCAATCTCTTAACATTAAACACAATACTGAAATGGCTTGACATTTTTTACAAGCGAAACTTCAACATTTATCAATTAGTATACTTTGATTAAAAGGTCTACTACAAGACAGAGTTCTCCTTTCTGTAATTAGTTGTAGCCACTTTTTGTACAAAACACGTTGAGATATATCTGTAATATTACGTGGAATTAGATGTATATAATACTGTAGTAGAGGCAATATTTTGATTATGCGTTTCTTTTCCTTTCAGTATACATTACGTGGTTCCCACCTTAATTCTATTAAGCGATGGGAAAGCTTATATTAGCAGGATTTTATAACGGATATTTAACACAATAAAACACGTTTAAAAACGTTTTTGTACTGAAAAAATATGATAACCTGTTTAAAATTACCTATTACATGGTTTAAATATACAATATGCAAAATTTTAAGCCAAAATTAAGGTTTTATTTCATACCCAGCCAACCCTGTTTTAAGGTAATGTAATTCAATGATGGAATCAAGGGGTGATAATCACATACATGTGGGAGTTTGCATATGTTAAATAAATAACTGGAAGGGTGTTCCAAAGAACACTTTTTAGGCTGTCATGTGCTTATTTAACGTTATGAGCTAGATCAGGTTGCAGGTAAAGGCTTAATGGAAAGGGTCATAACTTTGCCGAAATGAAAGACAACGTTTTTAGACATGTGTAACGACTTCCCTTGGGGTGAGATAAAGATGTTTATGAGTTTCATGAGTTTCATAAACATAGGTCATAAACATAGGTTAAATACTTTTTAAGTTATGACCAAGTTCAGGTTGCAGGTTAAAGCGTGATGGACGGACGGACGTAGACGACGACTAAATACAGACTACAGACAAAGCGATCCCTACCTGTCTGCCATGCTACGAAGGCGACACAAAGACAAATAAAATGGAACTTTGAATTGTAACATTTCTGTGAATCATTTTTTAATGTTAGCTCAATCGTTTTAATTAAAATCTTAAAAGTGTTATTTATTATCTCCCTTTACAGCAACACCTTTATTACAGAGAGGTCACACGTTTATATTATTTCGTATTGTTTCGTATATATAGAATGTAAAAAACTATATTCACACGCAATTTGCTTAAAAATGATAATTATATTCTTATTTGCTTGGTTATCTTTACCTTCTTTCGATTCAATGTGTGTTTAATGATTAAAATGGTTAAATGGTTGCTTCCATATGTTTTTATACGTTTTTAAGAGTTGAACTATTGAACTGTTATATGTTTACATGACTAACGTAACCATTTTGAATGCAATCAAATATACACACAAGCATTTGGTGGATCTAAGCCATGCCATGCATCCATTTTTATATCAATTTAGATTATTTTCTTAAAAATTACCTCCCTTTATAAAACAATAGTTTTATACACTTAAGCTACCGAACTAAAAATACTATCCTGGCTTAAAAGAAGCGTAAGACATTGACCTTTCCAAAAATGCATATTAGAATTTGCCAGCTTGAATGGTACCAATTTGTCAAAATTTGGGTAGCAGCACACGGCCTAATATATAATAAATAAACGATAATAAAATAATAATAATAATAAATAAATAACAATATATAAACCTTATCAAATATATAAACCTTATCCTGTCTTACTGGAGTAGCATCATTAAATCATTTGCCACTGGTTTTAGATCATGCCAAAAAGGGTATCGAAATGTCCGTTTGCTCGGGGGAGAGGGACAATAGAAATGCAAGATAGAGTGGATCTGAAGAATAATGTAGTGTCGGCAACTGGCCTTGAATTAAAGTGAAGTGAATTGAATTGGGTTTTAAGGCGCACCAACACAAGAAAGGTTATATGGCGCCTAACAGGAATGAATTAACGTGAACCATATTCTTAGTGTGTGTAAAGTGGTGCGCTTTTTGTTGTCGAAGTTATAACAAACCGGTATAAATTGTCACTTTTTACACTTGGAGTATGCAAATGCATGAATGTTGGTTAATGAATATACTAACTTTACACCAGGAGTCTGAAAATGTCTGAAAACGGTATATACTGCCCGTTATGTTATTTTACACCAAGAGTGTGAGAATGTCGATGAGCATGTAATTAACATGTCGTCAGTACTTAGATATCTCCGCCCTAGTGTTTACATCAATATGATATAGAACACATTAACTATGAACTCATCCAACAAAGAGTATTAGACATATATCATCAAAGCTGGTATGCAAATATAAATAATTCTAACAGACTTGTTACTTACTGTCGTTTTAAGCACGATTTTAATTTGGAATATTATTTAGATATTGATATGGAGAAAAAATTTAGAATAGCTCTTTGCAGATTTAGATTGTCTTCGCATAACCTCGCGATAGAAAGCGGAAGATATGAAAATATTCATAGGGATGAAAGAAAATGCCGATTTTGCAATATGAATTTTATTGAAAACGAATACCACTTTTTGCTTGTTTGTCCAATTTATAGAGAATTAAGACATAAATATCTTAAACCTTATTATTGCCGATGGCCAAATTTGAACAAGTTTGATTCGCTTATGACATCAAAGTCAAAATGTACAGTTGTAAATTTAGCGAAATTTCTATTCTATGCTCTCAAATTAAGGAATAGTACATAAAGAAAATTTCTTGATGTTAAATTCTTATTTTTCATTACAGCGATTTTGAAATAATGTGCTTCTCAGTAAATCTGATATAATGTAAATTGTATGTTTATTTGTTTAATATGGATAAGTGTTCATGTTCTCACTATCTTCATACTTTCATGTAATTGTGTAGGCTATAAACATGTGTTGTATGTTTAATTGCTGAATAAAGATATTGTATATTGTATTGTATTGTATATTATGTCAAAGTATATTGACAATAGCTCATAATACAACTGCATGTGCTTTATTATTGACAACTGGCGGCGTGTTGATTGCATGTCTATGCTATTGTTCTTTTGTCAAATTGATGATAGATATATGTCACAGTTTGTTTTGCTTATTACAGATATTTTTTACTTACTGCTGTGTCTGCTGCTGCTATAACAGTATAAATGTCCTAATTTTTTTCGTCTAGCGGTCAGTTTTACACATTTATTCTGTTTGCGTACAATGATCTTTTCATTCAGTGGCTGTTGTTTTTATACAGAGTGGTGGCTGATGCTGTTTTAATTACAATTAGATCTCTGTGTTATAGGTTATTTTACGCCATACCTTACACTTCAGTTTGTGTCACGATGTCGAAAGGACAATCAGCAATGTTCCTATGTCGAATAACTGGGTATTGGACATGCGGTTGCGAGACGTACCATAGAGACCTTCAGTAGTTGGTATCATATGTTAAGCTCTCCGTTTACAATTTGCTTGTATAAATGATAGCCAGGAACAAACATTTAGACCTGATTTATGAACTAAGTAAATTGCAGACCAGACTCGTACTATGAAAGCCAAAGTGAATATGTCGCACGGAACTGTATACAATTGGGCTCCTGCCGTTTTTGATCGAAGAGTTTATGGACATTTAGTTTTCTATTGTGAATGTCAAAGTAGGCCTATAACACTTATTTTGTGTTGAATTTGGAGATATATATTGAACTGCTTAATTTCTTGCCATTGAATGTATATAGTGGCATTTCATTGTTCAGGAACAAGGAAGTAGATGATGCTTTGTTGCCTGGTAATTTGTATTACTAGTAAGGATGATACATAGTGGGGCCTGCCCAAACATTATTTTAACTTGCATGGGCCTTTTAAATTAATCCTAACGAATCAAAAGTCGATGTTTTTTATGTTAAATATTGAAATCTTATAAAAGTTCATTTGTTTGTTGTTTTTAAAACAATGCTGTATTGGGATGATGTACACTTATTTTATCAAGGCAAGCCTTGTTTGTGAATGGTTTACAACAAGGAATACAATGTTTTATAAGTTAAATTGAAGACATTATACATTCAACCTTTAAAGTTCCACTGACACCCTTTAAAATGCATATTGTTATATATTTTTATATTTAAATCAATAGCGTGAATTGAATGGTAAAAAAACTAAAAGAAAAAAAACTTGAAAAAGAAATACTTGTAAAAACAACAGGTATATTCCCTTCAAGATGGAGTTACCTCCCCTTCATGTTAATTTTGCCCTATAGATGGCGCTCCACGCTGATGACGTAGATTCTGCAATGCGGAATTTTCCCTGTTGATGTACAGATACGATTTATCATAGACCTACATGGATTTATTATATAACTATTCTGACAAAAATAACATGACACGGAGCAAGAATTACTGGACAATGTGATCGAGAATGAGTTCGTTGTACAGACGTACATGTTTGAGCCACGGCCTGTTGCAAATCAGCAAGCTTATCAGTCTGAATCTAAAAGTGATGACCGACTTCGACGCTTTGCCGATTGCAGAGCGAATCGGACATTAAGACTGGTAATTATATTTTGTAATCGCGTATGATAATTACGTATTATTTGCTAATCCATTTAAGTATGGCAGGGACGTGAGTAAGTCGAATTACGTTGTCTCTTCTGTAAAATGAAACCGTTCGATGACTGTCTTATCCCACCCACCCATCAACGTGACGATGCATCGTACATTTCGTTCTTGTTCATTGCCGGCATATTGTCAAGGTTTATATGTGTTTCAATACAGTAGCATTACTTTAAATAACTGGTAGGCCTAACATGTATGAAAAGAGTCGAATCGCAATCTCTAGATTTTATGTCTGCTGTGACAATCGAGTGTTCCTCACCAAATAAAGTCACGACGCATCGCCCTTTTTGTTATTGTTTATTGCCGAAGTATGTGTCACTGTGTTGTGTTTTATTTTTGTATATAGTACCTTCATATGCAAATGATGTTTTTAGATAAAGTGACCTAGTATGACTAAATGAATTCTGGTCACCGTAATCAAATGCCTGCAAATTGATTTCTTTTATTATAAAGTGCCTGTCTAAAACATTTTCATTTTGAAAAACAGTACTTATTTAAAATATGATTTTACTTGATCTACAAAGATTAGTGTTTCTTTCAATTACAGGTGTGGCTGTACCACGGCATTGCCATGAAAACACAAAATGACGTTCTGAAATGTTGCAGAGATTATGGGGAATTAGCTTAAAATGGCTGTCTGCATCGCAGAAACTCAAGTAAACTGCCTCACACCTGAGGTTCTTGAAGTGGCGGGAATTGCAAAATGTTGTTGAAATTTTGAATTGATACTATAAATATATTTGAATGTATTCTTACTTGAGAAATAAAACCTTATAGTTTACTGTGCTGTATTTTGATGCGGATGATGGAACAAAATGTTGTTTCCAAATTAGAATGATTGCGTTGTAAAAAGCTAGAATGCTCACCAAAAGTAACTGTCGTAAAAAATAAAATCAACTCCGTATTCAACATATTTTTTTAGATCTCGGCTATAGTTTCATTTAAATAGGGCTCTATCTTAGATAGAGTATGTTCTAAAACTAAACTGAAACGCTCAATGATTTCTGACAAACATTTCATTAATTACACACTATACAAGTTTATTATGTCGGACATCGTATTGACAGGTTTACACAGTGTATGTGACGTCACTGAGCTTTAGCCCAGATATCCTTATTCTATTTATGTAATCGTGTAATCAACATCAAAACACTCTTAAGAATGTTACACGCATCATAGACCTACACAGGACAAGCATCGGAAGTACATCCTGTGATGTGTTTTATGACTCTCAACTGCAGTCATGCAATACCCTTGATGGGCCCACTTGGTGGGACTAATCAGTGGTTTATGACCTTATGCAATAGCTACTGACAGTTTGCCAGGTGTTTGTTTATTGTGAATAACCATGTTCGTTTCATTGCATACTCGCAATTTAAAAGTTACTTTTTGTGTTCAACTTCAACTTCAACTTCTTTATTTCACTTAGGGTCACATATATGAACAGCATAAGCAACATGTTACAAAATACATTTACATATGAATGGCGACAAGTCATCACATTGGAAAAACAAAAACATGTATACATCAGAAAACGACTATATATATATACAAACTATCTAGCAATGAAGTGGGTAGATGTCTATTCAATGTATAAGTATACTATTTACACATTGCAGTTATTAATAATAATAATAATAATAATAATAATAATAATAATATAATAATAATAATAATAAATAATAATAATAATAATAATAATAATAATAACGATAATACTAATACTAATATATTTGAAAACAATGGTATAGGTGGTGGCTGGCCTGATATGATATTTCTGTCTATATATACTAATCTAACATGTTAAAGTAGTTACTCAATATATATGTTATGTATGAACTTATACATATTATTATTTTCAGATTGTAACAGAAACTCTACATCAGCTAAATATGTATCCAATAAAGTAATATTTATTGAGCCGAAATAATTCAGTACTCTTTAAAAGTAAATAATAGTTAAATATATTTATCGACCAGTGGGCGTAACACAGTGTCCGCAAATCCCGTGCAGCGTGCTTTTCGTGGTATCTAATTTGAAAAGATTCATTATGTATCTTCGGACTGTTACTTTATCATAATGGTGGATTTAAACACACGTGTGTAATTTCGTGAGTTGTTTTTATTTTACTGGATTGATTTTTTTTTATATTATTATTATTCATACAAATAACAGATTTTATAAGGATTACCTATATTCAGCCTTGAAAGGTGAGTTTATTTATTTTCTATTTAACAATGTTTGTGTATCCTTTGACGGGATTTGCGCAAGTTTAAAAATATCCATGTCGCTTGTCTATCATGCATATTATAAGGAAAATTACTGTCATTTAACAATGTATTTCATTTGTTCTACCAAGTGTTTATGCACAGGTTTTAAACATTAAACGAGTACAAACAACTATGCTCCAACCAGGATACATATACACACAGGCAAGTAAGCACACTCACGCTCGCACTCGCGCGCAAGCACTCTTATGCAGGAAAAACAAACAGAGAAGGAAAAACAATAAACAACAACAATACAAAGCAATGAGTACATTTACAGTTTTAACGGCAACAAATTCTGCAGCCCTACCGAAACGAAATGTAGAGCATGTTTTGATTTGTGATTTCGTTAATATTGTCAATTGTCGACCAATGGAACGCCGTATTACCGAAACGAAAAGTAGTAGTGCGTTTGGTCGTGCAAATTACTTTAAATAGTTTAAATTGCGTGGATTAAAATAAAATAACAATTAAACACAAACGAGTTTAAAATTTAGTGGTTAAAAAAAAAAGCACAGACTTTCAATGTTATATTTTATAATGCATTTTGCTATTGAACCTTTATGATTTTCATAATTTTATCCACGAATAAACTTAGTTTTCTCATTTCAGAATAACTTTCTTGCGATAATAATGCTGTAAATTTGGACAAGTATACATGTCACAGCGGATCTATTAGGAAACTACTGTACTGCATTATCCCAACCAACAATAATAATTAATATAATAAATGATACATGTTCTAAACGTAAGTAAATCTGAAAGTGGAAATGTTCATTTATAATCATAATGATTTAAATAGCTTTTTGTAAAAATGTAAATTTCACCGGTCACAAGCGAGTCAACTCAAAAGCACCGAAGTTAAAACAGAAACAAATAATAACGGCATGGGATATTTATCATGTTTCAATTTCCATTTATGGATGAAATGCCCACTGATAAGTATATATTTCTATAGGATACGTTTCGAGATTTGATAAATAGTCGCCGAAGTCTGAGCTAAACATAAACCAAACTGACATACTTCTACTTTCGTTCAGGGTTCTTATATATAATCACTTTGAACCCTTTGCTCTCGTGGTATTGCATCCAAACGCAACACAGTGAACCATTTTCCAATAGTTATCTAATATAATAATACAAAATAAGTTGTCACATAAAAATAATAAATATATGATGTCTTCCCGAAATTACCATGCATGAATACAACAGATGACATAAGGTCAATGGCAGAATCTACGTCATCACGCAAAGTGCGCGCGGAAACTACCGAATTGTTCCGGACTTTCACGAAGACAAATTTGTTTATTAAAATCATATTTTTCTCCTCTAATATTTTTTTGTGGTTGGCAGCTATTCCTAAGTATTTTTAATTAGTATATCGTATATTTATATAAATGGGGTATATTAACTTGGCTGGAGATCTTTAGGCTTGGCTGTGGCTTGGCAATCGTATAGATACTTTTTATATTTACCCTATTTGGGTTATATTAGCTCTCCGTAGCTATTTTATCGCAACAAACAGTTGTTGAACCTTTTTGTAACTTTTATAAATTATTTATAAATTATGACATGACACAATCGCTTCATTGGTTGAAATATGTCTGTTATACCTCTTTGGAGGTTTTTTGGTTGATTTTTAAAGTTTTTTGATTTTGTTTATGTATATGACATGACATTATCGCTTCATTGGTTGAAGTACGTCTGTCATACCTCTTTGGAGGTTTTTAATTATCTAAGCTGTGTTCCGCTTCCCAAATGTTTGGCGGTGCCACATGGCGTGTGGCATGACACAATCGCTTCATTGGTTGAAGTATGTCTGTTATACCTCTTTGGAGGTTTTTTGGTTGATTTTTAAAGTTTTTTGGTTTTGTTAATGTACATGACATTATCGCTTCATTGGTTGAAGTACGTCTGTCATACCCCTTTGGAGGTTATTTTAAGACTTGTCTTTGTGAACATCTGTTCCCAGGGTTTACACTGTACAGTGGTCAGTTACAGTTTAAACTTAGTTTGGACTATGAACATTGGATTTACCTGAAATGTTCCAATTTGATTAACTACACATTTTATTTTACACTACATCATGTATATATTGTTGAAGCCATGGCCAGCTTATTCCAATAAATATAAACTAGTAACATTTTGTTTTATTTGTAACCCATCTTAAATAATGGGATTTTTCTACTAGGGAACAAATACTTATTATTTCAGGGGGTGGAAATCAGAGGTTATTATGAACGTGTAATTCTAACGCATACACCTCTTTGCAGTGACCGCCACTTGGTCAGTAGCGATCTGTTTTTGTGTTCTAAAAATCGGTATTTAATTGTTATCTCCAAACTAAACCAACCACCCTCCCCTGTGTTTGTTGTTTATATTGTATTTGGTACAGTGTCTTTGGCTTGTCGTGTATATATTTCAGTGAAAGAGATGCCTAGTTGTATCCGCAAAGATTGCACCAATATGGACCACCGCAAACGAGATCCAGATGAAGCCATGACGACGACGACAGACCACTAGGCATCTCATCTCCTCATGCATCGATACCACAACGTCTTGCACCGTCAATAGTAGTATTTGAAAACTTCTTGTAGCTGTATCTTCAAAGATTGCACCAATGTATACCACCGCAAACGAGATTCGAATGGAGCCATGACGACGACGACAGACCCCTGCAAGAATTTTTCAAATACTACTATTGACGGTGCAAGACGTTGTGGTATCGGAACGCGAAGAACTTTAAAATCGTCTATGAACTTTGTGTCGCGGTATTTCGCGGACTCAGCATAGTGTAGTTAAAATATTCTAAATTTTTTGTTATTTTCTATGCAAGAAGTTTTAAATTTTAAGACTTGTCTTTGTGAACATCTTTTCCCAGGGTTTACACTGTACAGTGGTCAGTTACAATTTAAACTTAGTTTTGACTATGAACATTGGATTTACCTGAAATGTTCCAATTTGATTAACTACACATTTTATTTTACACTATATATTGTTGAAGCCTTGGCCAGCTTATTCCAATAAATATAAACTAGTAACATTTTGTTTTATTTGTAACCCATCTTAAATAATTAACATGATGCTCTAAAATACCATGACAAATATTTCTGAGTGCATTTCTACTGGTTAGGAAATGTGTTTCATCAGTTTCATTTTGGTTTGCTACTAAAGAAATCCAGAAGCATTCTCTTGTTCCTTCTTCATTTGTCCCTACACCATGTGCTTTCAAATAGAAATCTAAAACTGTGTTTAATATTACAGCATTGTTTGTTTCGCTAACGTTTTCATTCTTAGTCAATTTGCACTGATCACTCTTGTTGAAGATTTTTTATTTTGTTTTGTTCATTTTCAGCATAAAACTTAATAGTTCCACATACAGATTGTTTTTCTTGCAATTTTCGTTTTTGATTTCTACGTTTCATAGGCGAACCAGAGTCAGATTTCCTTTTGCGTATACTCCTAGAATGGTTACAATCCCATTTCTTGCTCCGAGTGTAAAAACATTCAGTATGTGTCAGAGGTGTCAGAACTGCTCAAAATTCTGGCGCGGACGACATAGACACGTACCAAACTACGTCGTAGCCCAAACGGCTTGTTCAAACAGCTTTTGTTTGTGCTGGTTTTATGGGAGTCGATGTTCTAATTGTAGCCAATTTGACGCTGATCTAGGTATTTACAAAAAAGATCCATGTCCCGAAACGTGCGGTATCCGGGAAGTCATATTCCAAGGTGACACCACCGTAGAAGACTTTGGCAAATGACTATTTAATCCCACGCACAAAGGATTACCGTACTGTCTAATAACATAAAATATACGAAAGTGGACCTTTGGAAACGGTCGAACACGATAAATACGAAATATGCTTGCTACCGTTCACGCCCCCTAGCCCCTGGTTGAGCAGAACTCAATATTCATAAAAAGAATAGTATCAACATAACTGGACTTATATATAAATAAATGCGTTTTTATGCATTGATTCTTTATACATATATATGAAATCACATCAAACGACTGAACGAAATAATAATCGTGTTTTTTTCTGTTTCTTTCAGGGGTATGACGGCGTTTTTTTTATTTAGAGTTCCACGTAAACAACAGCATCAGACCTTCTAAAGTAATTTATAATGGCTCTAATATAATGTATATGGCTGTGGAAAGGGGACTAGACATCAGAGTATTGGATCCTTTAAACTTTCTGCCTCTGAAACTCTCCGATCTGCCAAAAGCATTTGGATTAAAGGAGTTGTGCAAGCGATACTCTCCGTACTTATTTAACAAGAGAGAAAATCAACAATAAGTAGGAATTTATCCCGCTCCCAGGTTCTATGGCGCAGATTATATGAGTAAAGGAGATACGTTTCTGATATCGCAACAAGACAAGGTCGATCGAGGAGTCATTTTTAAATTAAGAAAGTGTTCGATATTTTACGTAAATCTTGCCTCAAGATTCATTAACTCGTTACAGTGTATAGATGCTACCAAAGTTGATCCTTTTCAATATACATCACTATCTCTAGTTTTTAGAAGAAGAACACACCCCGGATGGACATAACACGCCAAGGGTACCCGTCAAACTCGACCACGAAAGATGGAAGTTGATCTGATATTAATGGAAGACATGCTAGGGTACGCTTTCAATATGAAGAAAAGGATCTAAACAGCCATCGCTCAAGCTCCTAGCGCGAGGTAAGTTATATATGTACTCGTATACGAACTCAGTATTGTTAAAACGTAGATTCATTTTATATAAATGATTAGCACATTTGAATATCTACAATTTTTAAAATGCTTTTTGTTGTATAAGTAACGTTAAAGAAGATAATTATAGATACACATCGATACAGTGGCTGCAATACCTCGTATATGCATCTGGAAGAGACGGTGTATGTAGATAGACATTCAGCATGCTCTAAATGACGGCGAGAAACGGATTTTGAGTACGAATTATAAAGTAGATGGTTTCTGCGTTTCCAAAAACACCGTAAACGAATACCAAGGTGAGTCGATTGTTTGTTGTGTTATGAAGTATATTACTGACTCATCCGAATTGATTAAAAACAAACTGAATCTCTTCGTTTTATTTACAGGTTGTATTTGTCACGGATTCAAACAATGTTACGCCAGCAAACTACCAAAACCCCTCGTACCAACCAGTCGTTTGAAGAACTGTACGCGTTAACAATTCTTAAAAAAGCTACATTATGTCAATAAGTACGTTTGCATCTGGGAGCACGACTGGTTAAAACAGGTACAGTCCGAACCCGAAATCAATTGGTTCGTTTCCCAGATCTATATCGAAGAACGATTAGACCCTCGATACTCGTTCTTTGGAGGACGTACGCACGCTGCTAAATTATATTAAAAGGCTACAGGTGAAGAGAAAATCAAATACGTTGACTTTAATAGATAAGTTGAGTTGATGTGGATTTATGTATAACATCTATAACATTGATAAGTTTTTGATAGCTAGATCACCATTCCTGTGAAATTTCATGAAAATATGTCAAGTAGTTTCAGAAGAGTAGTTGCTACTATTTACTATATAACTCTATGTAGACAAAGATGGCCGCGGCAGCCATGTCTAATGTCGAATCAAATAATTTTCAACAAGGACCAATATCATGTCATGCTGATCATTATAGAAAATTTCCCATATCAATATCACTTATAGTTTTCAAGAAGTAGTCGCTACAATTTTGTTTTTAAAAACTATTTTTAGCTGTGGCGGCCATCTTGAAATTTCGACCGACCTGAAATTTTGCTAAGATCAACTAGATATCAAGAAAAAGATTCCTGTGAAGTTTTATGAAAATCTGTTTAGTAGTTTCAGAGGGGTAGTCGCTACACGCTTTTACTATCTAACTCTATGTAAACAAAGATGGTCGCTGGCAGCCATGTTTAAGTTGAAGTTTAACATTGAATCAAAATGATTTTCAACAAGGACCAACCTCATGTCATTCTGATCATTTAAAAAAATGTCCTATATCAATATCACTTATAGTTTTCAGGAAATTGTCGCTAATTTATTTTTAAATATATGTTTAGCTGTGGCGGTCATCTTGAATTTCCGGCCCGCTGGACATTTTGCTAGGATCAATAGACATCAAGAGCAACATTCCTGTGAAGGTTCATGAAAATCCGTCTCGTAGTTTCGAATTGATAAACGAAAACAACACAGAAATATGTTTAAACAAATCGGATTTCAGGTGGGGGTGGTGGAGTTGGGGTGGTAGGGTTGAGTGGGTTAGGGGTGGGGTGTGGTGGGGTCGGGGTAAATAGCGGATGGAAAATGGAAACAAATAGGAAGAAATCGGCTTTCGGGGGATGCATAAGATAGCAATATGTGTAAGATTTACTTAAACAACACAGAAATATGTAAAAAAAAAAAAAAAAAAAAAAAAAAAAAAAAATCAGGTTTCGGGTTGTGGGGCGGGGTGGGTAGGGGGGGTGGGGGTGGGGCATAAGATAGATATATGTGTAAGAATTGACTAAAAGGACACAGAAATACGTAAAAAAAGAAAAGAAAATTATACAAATTATAATAAAAAACAAATGTAACAAAATCAGGTTTCGCGTGTGGGGGAGTGGTGGGGGGGCGCAACATAGTTATATGTGTAAGAATTGACCAAAACAACAAACAAATATTTAAAACATAAATAAGGTTTTGGGTTGGGGTGGGGGAGGGGACGGAGAAGGGAGCCCATGCAACATTATGGGTGAAGTATGAATAAGATGCATAATGCTATAAGAGATCTAAAAGTAAAATCAGGGTGACATAAGAAAAATATTTTAACAGATATAGATATATACAACAGCTTACACGCAAATCCGGATCTGCCTTTATTGCACATTTTATGGGCCATCACATTTTGGGTTTCATGTGAGCCCAGAATTTGTGGAAGACAAAATTACTTAAGCAACCCTTCGCAACATAATATAAGGAAACCAATTCCCAAATTTAGTTGAGCTAGGACAAGAAATATAAGAGATATAGACCTGTAAACACAGCTTACACGCAAAATTTGATGTGAAATAACATACATTTTAAGTTTTTTTCAGAATTTGAGTTCCATGGGAGACAATGGGTTACAGAAACCAAAATAACTTATGCAGCTTTTAAGATAAATGCTATAAGGTTGTAATTTGCAGTGATTTTCTTTGCTTAAAATGATATTAATCAATATGCAATGCATATTAATTTAGAACAATAACGTCATGTGCTAGGATATGAAATGTAAGAGACATAGACTTGTAAACACAGCTTAAACGCAAACCTTGATATGGGACGCCGACGTGAACGCCGACGCAAACGCGACACTGACGCCGACGTGACTACTTAAGCTATCTTATTCTTCGAATAGTCTAGCTAAAAAGTAAAAAGCAATCCAGTAATGACGGAAATATCAATATAATAATAAGAACATAATGATCATTAGTTATTGTATTAGTTCAGCAAATATTAGTTCAGCAAGTTAAATGTTTTGTCTTTTTTTTAGTTTATACCCCTACGTCAACAAATACATTCGCTACCCAGTGGGACATCCGGACATAATAACTAAGGATTTTACGCCTTTACAAGAATATTTCGGTGTTTCTAAGATGAAGATTTTGCCCCCAAGGGGACTCTATCTTCCTGTAATACCACACAGATCGTGCGGAAAGCTCAAGTTCCCGCTGTGTCGTACCTTCGCTGATGAAACATCCATTACCTTTTGTTTGCACACAGACGAGGAGAGATCCATCATAGGAACGTCATGCACACCATAAATCGAGGTCGCCATCAGCAAAAAGTACAAAGTGATGCTAGTGTACGAGGTATACCACTGGCCGGAAAACATCTCAATATGATTGGATTGTTTGCTGAATACGTGAACACATTTCTAAAATTCAAACAACAATCGTCAGGTTGGCCCGCCTGGTATAAGACGGATTCTGACAAATTACAATATATACGAAACTATTTCGAAAAAGAAGGAATACAGCTAGATGCCGATGCTATCACGACAAACCCCGGTATTGGCTCTATTGCCAAGTCGTGTTTGAACTCGACTGGGATAATTTCGGACAATGGCTGATCCAAATGCAGTTTCAGTACTTTCACGAGATAGAGCTAGACAATTTTTTTTTAAATTTAAAACGATATCCGACACAACCAAAAAAGTGAAAGATTTTCACATTATCAACGAAGAAATCATCCAACTGGAATGGGAACACCAGTTAGGATTCGTGCTTGAAGATATGAAAACAAATGTTTTTTTGGCCACATTTACCACATGCTGGGCTATACTGAAGTTATACGACATTAAAAGTAGCATGTCCACCGCCATATTCATGCCATCTTCGGGATGCTTAACATTATGTTCTATTGATTTTATGAATATTGAGTGCTGCTCAATCCGGTGCCAGGGAGCGTGAACGGTAGCAAGCATATTTCATTACCGTTCATGAACAGTCTCAATCAAACCGAGACTGCAATATTTCTTATGTATCGTGTTCGGCCGTTTCCAAAGGTCCACTCTCATACTACACTTTATACGAAGTACTGAACAGCTTAGGAGAACGCGTTTTGTATTATTATACAGACAGTGTCATTTATGTCAGTAGGCCAGATCAATACGATTCCCCCTCGGCGACTATTTCGGTGAGTTGACGGATGAATTACATGTTGGAGACTACATTACGGAGTTCGTCTTAGGAGGACCTAAAAACTACGCATACACAACCTCAAAAAACAAACAGTATGTACAATTCGGGGGTTTAGCCTCAATTATAACAACGTCCAGCTTTTAAATTTCGACAGCGTAAAGTAGATGGTTACCAATATTGATCCAGGGATAAGCAGCACCTACAAGACCACATGAAACAAACGTAAAAGGGATGATACGGACGTGTTATCGACTAAATGGTTTATCGAAACGGTTAACCCTATAAAAATTACTACAGATGCAACATCAAATGTCATCTATAATAGAGAAGAAAAGAAGAACTATAGAGTCGTTTACGATTAACGGGTGCTGCTGGACAATTTATATACCCGACCCTACGGATATTAGCAACACAAACGCAAACACACACACACACACACACCACCACCAACAACAAAGACGCATGTGGAGGTAAAGTAGTGACACCACCTGCTCGTGGTTTAGGGTGTAAGTAGCTTTCGGGCGAAACTAAGAGTGTCACATTAATGTGTATAGGGGTACCTAAAGGAATCAGATTTAAATTTGAAATAGAAAATGGACCAATCAATATGTCCCGACTGTCAGCGAACATTCTCGAGAAAAGATGTCATGTTAAGACATTTAAGAAATAAGCATCCTACACCGTCAACAAAGCAAGTTCGCCGCCGCAGCCGTCGCCGGAAAAGAGCATCAGCGAAGCGTCACACCAGAGCTCAATACCGTTCGAGCCTTGTTCTAGCTTCATGGGAGTGGGTTCAACAGGAGTTGAAAAGACTTGGTGGGTTTACCAATGTTTACGTCTTAGGGATAGCAAGTATGAGAATGATCCACCCATAAAGATGATGTATTGTTACGGCGTGTATCAACCGCTGTTTGTTGAAACGGAAAGAAACTTGACTCATTTTACGTTGCATCCCGGGTTACCTACGCAACCGGAAATAGAAGAGTTTCAATACGATCAACATAACCTGATTATGTTAGACGATCTCATGCATGAAGTCTTAGAAAGCCGAGATATGGAGATATTGTTTACCCAAGGCTAACTTCATCGGAAATTGGGTGTTATCTATATCCTCCAAAATGTATACGGACAGGGTAAGTCGGCTAGAACAATAGCACTCAATAGTTGGTATATGGTATTATTAAAAAATGTAAGAGAACTTCGCAGATCACTACACTAGGGCGGCAACTCTTCCCCGGAAAGTCCAATATACTTGTAGAAGCTTACCAAGATTCCACGAAGTTGCAATACGGTTATTTGATCGTGGACCCTATCACCAAAAGATGAAGATACATACAGACTGAGAACCGATGTATTTTCTGAGGCATAATTTATAAGAGGCATCTACAGTGCCACACAGACATTAAAATGAGACGGCTTGTCAAAAACATTTGAGTTATAGTCAATTATTGATGTCTACGACCTCAAAGCTTCAACGCAAACAGTTATTAGACACAATTAGCAAAGACCAACTTAGACTATCACAACCTGACATATATGGTGACGTGATTTACAAACTTCGTAAGATCCTTGGTCATGATCACTTTCAAACTATCTTTGTTAAACTTGTTAAAAGGTTTATCAAAAGAGGTTATGACCCTATCATTTTGCAACGCACTGAATGCTTGGTGGTGGACCCATTTGCAGTTCGACACTATGCTTTCCTCTTTAATTGTGCGATGACCGGACACGTTGTGGACCCTATGATGACGTCCACCTAAAGTCCAAAAGGACGGTAACGTTTGATGTTTGTCTGCAATCTTGTCTTGTCGTGCCCTCAATGGTTTGTTCTCTTGTTGCTCTGGCTGCTGCCAAGTCACTGTGTACCTTCTTTGTGGCTTTCTATGCTATTTTTTTTTTGTATTTATATATACACCAGCATCTTTGAGTTTTACTTATATTGACTATTAATACTGCCTTGTTGGTTAGAGAATAGTTCATGGCGGGGATTTCTTTATTTACACAGTCCAGTTTTATTGGGATAAAGTTGTGTAAGTGTAAGGTTTGGTGCACCCTAGAAACTGGTTTAAACCCACAGCGACCTTTTTTGCCACTGACCGTCCCAAGGCGGTAGCCCTATTGTCAACCCTTTTGTGTTTGTGATGTCTTATTTTTGCCATTCATTCATCTTTAAAGTTGTTCTTTGTTTCTCTGTGTGTTTGTGGTTGAATGTCGTCCTCGAATGCTACTTTTCCTGTTCGGGATTTTTATATCTATATTTAGAGCTTTAACGGAAATAGTTGTGAATTTTCTTCAACTTATACTTCCAATTACACTAGCTAATAAATCAAAATTGAAGAAACATAGAAATACCATTAGGCAAATTACATATACCTCAATAAGACTTAAGAAGAAAAAGATCATTCTGCGCAGACAAGGAAAAGTGATTACTCAGAGCTACAGAACCGGCATTGCGAAACTACGCACAATGAAGGACATTCAAAAATCGCTGCTTTTTGTGGTATTAGACATAGCTAGTGCTTGTAAGCAAGGTTTCAAGTTAATAAATTTGAATCAACCTATTTCATATACCTCTTTGAGAGAATTATTTATAGATGCATTTAAACCTCATGTGAATGATGTTACCAAATATGGTCTGCACTCTTTACGTAATGTACGTTTTCTGACGTAATGTGACTTATAAGTTATGTAATAAATAGAATCTAACATTCGTTCTCATTCATTATTGAATTTATTAACAAGAGATAAAAGTATATACAAGAAAAACCTATTATTGTAGTAGTTAGTACCGGTATGTCAGACATAGTTTTCTAAGTTCTCAAATGTGTACTACCCTGATATCCTGGGTACCGATCCTTATGTGTAAGCGTGTTCCCCTCGTGTTGTTGTTTTAACTGACTCCAATATTGTAATTTTAAGTAATACTATTAACTATTACTTAAACGATGATAATAGTACTATTAATTGTCTTTTATTATTCCAAATACTTTGCCATTAATTGATATTACCAGTCAAAACGTAGCAATAGGATGGGCATATATAAGGCTTACACACATGCTGCAACTCATGGCAGTCCAGACATACTACCGTGACATTGAGAAAGTCTTCTCTTGGTACATTGGCAGAGGGAGTATACTCCTTAGAACAACACATACTAAGCAAATTTGCTAGAAATTACTGTTGTGAACCCCAGTCAATTGGATGTAACTGTATCATAGAAATAATAAAGTTTTAGCATTTTAGATGTATATGTTCTACGCAAAGTAAGAATATTGACGATTCCGGAATTGCTCTGCGCAAAGTAAGAATTCTTAAAATGCGCAACGATTCCGGAATTGCGCAGGACTATTCCGGAATTGCGCAAGTGTTAAACTATATAAACCACGAATTAAGTGTCTCTGCGCAATTTGAGAATGTTTTGCGCAAAGTAAGAATTTGTGTTAGGATGTGTATAGGAAGATGCTAATTTTAAACCTACTTATATTTTATTTTAATACGCTTATTTGCTTCATCCATCAGCGACGAACAGATAAATATAAATGTGTTTCATAGTTAAGTATCGCGTATGATTTGATAAGTTAAACTTAATTATTAACCAAACAATTTGAAATCAACAATACTTTCCAGGTTCCATAATATTTGGTAAGAAAATTCAATTGAACTATTTTTACTATGGTTATTTCAAACGAGGTTGCATGACAATGCACTTTATTAAAAGTACATTAATTGCCCATTCAATTACGTTTCGTTTACACAGGCCGTGAGTATAGTTAAAAAGTTTCTGATTAATCAAAGCAAACTATGTAATACTAACTAATACGTCGGAATAATTAAGTAAGACGGTTCTATCATCACTATTTCATTGGCTTTTCATAATAAAAAAATGTTTCTTATATCGTCAAACTTGGCATGCAATATAATTAACAGTAATCAACGTGTTGCTGTCGTTTTAAATACGACTTTGACTTGCAACATTATTTAGATATCGATAAGAGAAAACAATGAAAATAATTCTCTGCATATTTAGATTGTCTTCACATAACCTCGACATAGGAAGAGGAAACCATGAAAAAAATCATAGAGAGGAAAGAACAATGCAAGTTTTAATATATGAATTGTATTGAAAACTCTCGTGCGTCCTTTTTATAAACCACTTCTTGCTTATGTGTCCTTTTCATGCGTTAATCAGATATAAAAAAACAACATTAAGTGATAGTTTTAAACAGTTAATCACTTTTTTTCGGTAAAGTATGTTTTGAAACATGTTTTTATTGTGGAAATATCTGTTATAATATAGGCCAGGCCTTCGTTTCCAAGTTTCTCCAAGAAGCGAAAACGAGGTTGGCTGGGATATGACCTTAATTTTGGTTTAAAAGACCTGTACAGGCCTGCCACAGCTTTTGAACAAAAAATCCTGAGATTTTAAAAAATAAGATTTAAAGCGTGCGAAGAAAAAAATGAAATGGAGATTTGAGCGCACGACTTGCGTATAGTTTATTTACTTCACCCATATGTGACAAACAGAATGAATGAATGAATGATGTTTTACGGCACGTCAACACATAAATAGGTCATATTGTGCGCAAAAACCGACGAAAGATGAAAAAATTAAGTGTAAATTTAGATATCCCCGCCCCCAACCCGCACCCACACCACCCTCCCAGTAACCCTTTGACTATAAAAAAGAAGGAAAACACGACATTTTCTTCTTCTTCATCATCATTATCATCAACATCTTCTGCATGCAGCTTTGTATCAGCAAAGACAAAGAGCTGTTAGAAATCAAGGTCAATATCCAGATAATTGCTCTCTATATAGTCATGCATCAACTTTTACAGGACATAAAGGAAATTAAGGGTTTCATAAAATACATGAAAGCACCTGAAACAGATACAAAGAACGCAAGCGTAAAATAACTGCCGAGAGAAAATAGCATTATATCTAGGTAGGAACTGGGAACTACGTTTAACACAATAACAGATCAAGTCACGTGTGTTAAAACAATCTTGTCAGACACTTTCTTCCCAATTTTTACCATCAGTTCTTCCTATCAAACATTTCGAATCAAAGTGGACGACCTCGCTTAGTTCTGGTCAAGTCATTGACATGCATTACACATTGATTACATATTCACCTTTGTAGCACGACATGCTAGAATTACATATCAGTACAGAAATACAATTGTTCACATATAAGGCGTGCTTCTGCGTTAGCGCATGCTTCACAACACAAAAAAACTGTTCACTGCTACCATGTGTAATTATACGACTGCATTATCAAATTGAAAAACGCAAAGAACCTGTTCATTGCTACTTTACCATGTGCAATTATGAAAATCATATAAGAGTCGCTGCCGTTCCTGACCGGGGAGTCATAATCCGAGTGGGGTCAAACATTTATGTTACACCGGCAGTGAATAACAAGACTAAAAACAAGCTACTTACGGAAAACCACTACAGATCATAGACAGCCGGCACAGAGCTAGGATAGTAAAATATAGACTTAGATTGATTAAAATATTAATTAGTTGATTTCTTGACCAAAAATTTTTAATATATATACATATTATATACTATATACCTGGTTTATAGTATACAATATGTATATATGATATTTTTTTTGCCGTCTGCCTGTGCAACATATATTACAACACTAGACCACATGAAGTCTGAAACATGACTAAATGCATGTTAAGTTTGTACTGAAGGAATTATCATTAAGACTGTTTTGTTTAAAAAATTTAAACACATTTGTTGTCCCATGAAAAAAATGAGGCAACTGGAATCGTTCATATCGGTCCGGACTGCCCGAAATTCAATATTTCTATATCTACCTCTGAAGAGAACGGACATTTCAGTAGTGTTTCTTTTGGCATGGGACACTGTTTACACGACGGAACGTCTTATTAAGTCGTTTCAACGAAAAGGGCTTCGAGATAATTACATCTTAAAGAATAATCTCGCTGAAGGCGATAACTATCTCGTAGGATGTGTACGAGCATCCGGTGAACGTAAAGGATGCAACAAACTTACTCTAGTTTCGGCGTACTGAAAATATGCCAGTCCCGGCTTACGGATGATAGACAGTCTCGGCGTACGGAACTCTCGGCCGAAATACGCCAGTCTTGGACTACGGAGTACGGAATACCCTTAAAAAACGTCCGAATACAGAGAGAGAGAGAGAGAGAGAGAGAGAGAGAGAGAGAGAGAGAGAGAGAGAGAATGAACAGTTTCAATATTTTATAACGTTGTATTTTTTAGCTTGTTTTATGAATAAAATGGCTACTTTTCTATCTTAGTTGACAATGTTTACGCCCTGCGACAGACATTTCAGGATCGAGGAAATGCTACGTGTGGAGTTCGGTGGTGGAGGTGTGTGTGTGTGTGTGTGTGTGTGTACGGGGTTGGGGTGTGTGTGTGTGGGGGCGGGGGGGTCAAAACACACACCCTCCTTCACAGAATAGGCTGTCCAGCAGTCCCCACCTCCTGTTTCTACGCATATGTTAATAAGCCATGTTGTTTTTTTTTTAACTAGATGTACCAGAAGGGTACCAGAAGGGTACATCTACCAATTGCATGTCGAGCCATGTGGTAGGCGTGAGAATCATGGCTCGCATGGTAGTAACTACGGTAGCCTAGGTACACACCATGAGAGATATGATTCTCGCAGCTAGCCCTATGGTGAAGTATTCCAGCTTGGACTATATATTTTGATTTGAACAACACCAATGTCAATCCCATGAGACATTCGTTCTTTAAATGCTGGAATAGTAGTCAAGAACGGATGTCGTAGCGAGACCGGATGTGAGCTTTGTTACGTTCATTTGAAGTAGGTCACAGCAACCCGAACGTTAGCGCATGATGTTAGATCTATGCATTTAAAAGGAACATTCTGGGTTGGATGAAAATCCTGCAAGAAAAAAACAAGATAGGCGTCTAATACAGTCGTTGAGGAGACCGGGCGTGACATCTATAGTTCGTCCAAAATAGGTCGAAGCGACCCGTATTAATGTTGAGTATGATGTTAGATGCATACTGGCTTTATACCAGATATCGTCATGTTTATGTCGGTTCTTTAATATAAATCAAAATTAGTCATCTCATAAATATTTTTGCCGGTAGAGAAGCTTACCCCTTTGCCGTAAATATTCTGTGTTTTCTCAGTAACAAGTGTCACGTGACCGTTACTATATATAGACTGAATTGGGCCGGACTCTGAGCTGAATGCAGTAGTTATCGTCAAGTTCAGCTTAATACCGAATAATCCATGTTTGGGATGATGAAAACGTGCGTAGTTATTGAAACATAAATATACCATTGCACATGAATTCATACACAAAATAAATATCTAGAAAAAAATGATATCTACAATTTAAAATGGTTTTTCAACTGTAGGTATCGGATGTAATTTACTTCACTTCGACGTTCATAATTTAATGGGAAATAACTATCCGCAAATTTAAATCTAGTTGTCTCCCTTGGCTGAAACTTTTAGTTTGTTGGGCATGTCAAATTGATTCAATGGTTCGACGTAAAAGGTCAGCTAATTTAAAAGGAAATTTTCCTGCGCATTCGCATTAACGCGTGATTCCCCCGATTGTGTTTTGTTTATAACGGTATTTATATAGGTACACGGGTTGGTTTGAGAGTGCATGTTAACATTTCTAAACTATTTTTTCCTCTCCAGTCGTCTGATGATAGTGTGTAGCGATTTGTAAAGTGGGGTCAAAAAATAATCACAACATCGAGCGTTTTATTGATAATTACGAAATCTGGTGAATGACGATAACTGGTACACAACCAGTAGGCAGTACAGTATTGGTGGAGTTTGGTAAAATTGCTGCAAGAAAAAAACAAGATAGGCCTATGCATAGTCGCAGCGGAGACCGGGCGTGACCTACATTTCGCCCAAAGTAGATCACAGCATCCGAAATGTTGCACGTATACTGTTAGAGTATGGCCGTATTTATAAAATTGCTCATGCTATTGCTGAAAAATCTTTGGCTGAAACAAGCTCCCCAAACAATGAACGGATTGACACACTTACACCCGGACGACATTGTGATCGCTATGTCGAGATTCGTAAACGGGCTCGACAACTAAACTGGGTGGTGGCTGGCCCACATGTACATGAATTCACGTTCGAGCTACTAGTAGTGTTATGTGCACCCCCTGTAAGAACCTCCGGCGTCAGTACGTGACGTCATATATTGACATGTAGACGTCACGCGCATTTTTAAACCGGAAGTAAACAGTCTTTTCGCACACTGGACAGAGAGAAAATGTTGGCTAAGTCTACATAATTTCTAAGTGGAGAAAATACACAAGAATATTTGTAAAGTAAGTGATATTTGATTCTCTATTATAAAATATGACAATATTGTATACTCACGATGATCTATAAATAAATGATGTTGTTGGAGAAATCCACGTCATTTTTAATAATTATATTTGTGTATTGCATCATGCTGAACATTGTGTTTGCAGAAGTATTCTCAAGTATCGCTGATGGGGTCATTGTCGTATCGGGTACTACAGAAAGGTACCCGGGGTACATTTATGTATACAGAATTCCAAAACGGCCCCCAGATATACAGGAACGTACCCGGACAAACAAGATCTCATTGGCGGAATTGAAACAATTTAGAACTTGATAAAACAACTACTTAAACAATATTGTTTATCATTAGCTATTGCGCTATTGTTCTTAAAACATATTTAGGGTGCCATAGTTAGTAATAAAATAGAGAACGTATTATCGTAAAACCGGAACCCCGCGCAAAAAAGTAAACCAATATGCAGCTCGTCGTTCAAGAAGAGTTGGTCAAATATGTAGACCAACTGCATTCCTTTAAGGCGGATGCAACTGCGAGCGGCTTTTAAAAAGTGAATCGATTAAACTTTGTAAACAATGAAAGTTTCGTTTCCGTGAAGTATTCAAGTAACGGCCGCGTTTTACGACATTGTATTTTGTCTCGGGTACATTTATGTATATTTGGGGGCCTTTCTGGAGTTCGATGATGTTCTGGTACGTTTCTGTATACAAAAATGTACCCCGGGTGCCTTTCTGTAGTACCCGGTACGACAATGACCCCCATCAGCTCAAGTATCATGTTCTCGAGGTACCTGTTATCTCGAGGTAAATTTCATTATGCGCAGTTTTCCGAGACTATGAAGCGCAAAGACACACGATCTAGCGGTGTTTACAGTCGAAATGTTGATTAGCTATTTTACGAGCTAAAACAAGATAAAATTCAGAATAAAGCTAAGTTACTATTTAAGTTTAAGTCATTACCAATTTTATTAATTATGTTATAAATCGAGTTATAGTCGTCCTACTTGCAGACGGTCTGTGTCAGCTGAATGTGTATTATGTTACGAAAATAGAACTCAGTGCTCGCTGAAGAGCTCTTTCAGAAAAAAGTCTATGCAAGTCAATTTGGGTCATATAAGCTACCTAAAATTAGTTGAAATACCAAATAAAGACGAATATATATTGTTTAAAAACATCACTGAATGTAAAAAATAAACCATGGAATCTAGGTTAGGTCTTCATTTTTTTCGTACACCATCATATAATTCATGTTTTTAGGCGAAAAAAACGTTTTCTTGGTAAATATTGCCTGGATTTTTCTTATTTAATATACATCATGTATATACGTTTGTGTGAGAAACTTTTATAGAATGCGATATTTTGACATATCAAACATTTGATTCACCCTGTACAGAAAACAGTTTTGTTTTGTCACACACTCAAATAGTGACGAGACAGTATAATTATATTTGTATCCCGACAACAGTTGTGACGTCATTAGCTTCTTTTTCAAAACTACCTCGAGTACTGGAGTCATTTTTAACTAATCTAATTTTGACTGCCACATTACAATTTGAACTTTTTAAAATTTAAAAGATGCGAACTTTATTGGTAACGTTGCTATATTGATACAACTGAATTGGATTATCGCTGGAGGAAAATTGAAGACAGGTAAGACGCGTGTTTGTGTTCATTTTGTATCGGCGATCGCGTAGACTATCGAGAACTGGTAACGCCAGGATACATCAGGCCATTCAGGGCACTATATGATTAATTGGCATCCCATAGTACATGTAGATCTATACTCAATCGGTTTTGTCAATCAAATGTCGAATATAGTAACAATGGAACATAAAACCTATTTAAAAACATATTTAGCAACATTTTGTTTCGACATTTGATTGACAAAACCGATTGAGTAGAGATCTACATGTAGTTGTAGTACGATATAGTCACGCCCCTTTAGTCACACGACATTAAACGATTTTAAATTAATGTTTTTGAAATGTCATCGAGCAAGCTACAACTACCAGATAGAGGAAGTTACAGTACGGTCACTCTGACGTCACAGTGTTACGAAGTACACCATGCTACACAAAGGTAGAGTCTGTCTCAGCTCGTTGATTATCTAAACACCTCGATGGGCTGTGCCCATCTCGTGCCCATCTCGGTGTTTAAATAAGCCAATTCGCTGAGACCAGACTCTATTACTTAACCTGCATCTCGTTAAAAATAGCACATCAAATTTCATATAAAATAACTAAAACTGAACCGACGCAACGAAATGTAAAATTCCCGTATAACGTAACCAACAAATGACACACATTACTCTCAAACTTTAAGAGTATTCTGTGATTAAAATGCCATTAATTATAATTACACGTTCATGGCTTACTGCTTAGCTTATATAACATTTCGAAGTGTTTAAATGACATGTTAGCAGATACCGAAAAAAAAAGGTTCTTATCCGGAAATTTTGACGGACGGACATGAATAGAGAATGCCATACTAATTTCGTGTGTGTGAGTGGGAGGAATGCAGGAATGGGGGAATGCAGGAATAAAAAACAAAACAGATTTGCCAGACAGTTTCTAAACATAAACATTTGACCAGCAACCTAGAGTTTAATATGAACATTCAAAACGCTGAATAGAAACAATTAAAACAACCACTTATATAAGATCCTCTATATGACACACGTAATTCATTACAACAAACGTAAATGTGTTTATTACTGCATCTGAAACGGTCATTTGCTCGGGGTATTATTTACAATTCCTAAACTTCTTCTTTTAGCTAGAATCTTTATTTGAGTTTTATCTTATTCTTAATAGATTTGCACGAAGTATATCAACATGAATATTTGACTGGATCTCTAGATTTTCGTTATTATGCAAATTCTAGTAGGTTATCAGTAATTAATACAAGAACTCCTAGTTATGACAAAGCGGATCAAGGTAACTCATGTATACAGTAATGTAAGTAATGTAAACATGTACATACCTTTCGTATTGCGTAAAACATATACAACTTTGCAAGATAAACATTGAATTTCTCATGAGATAAACACCATCCTATTTTAGCATGAGCGTTTTGTGGTAAATAGCAGTGCTGAAATAGAATCTTGCATTTGTGCTTATTATGAAGTCTTTGGACAAATTAATATACTGTTGGGCATTTATGAACTTTCAGCTCGTTTTTATTTGCCTTTCTTTAATAATTATAATGCTTGACAAATTTCGCGTTATATTAAGATTCAAAACGCTTAATAGAAAAATTATAAAACAACCACATACATATATAAGATTATATATATGTCACACTGCATTAGAACAAACGTACATGTGTTTGTGACTGCATCTGCCAAAGCCATTTCCTCGGTGTATTATTCACAATTCCTACACTTCCACTTGTAAGTAGAATCTTTGTTGGAGAAAGTCTCCTCCTTAATAGACATGCACGTTTGATGAAACCATCCAGCACAACTGCTGCATTCGAGCATTCTTTCTTCACCATTGTCTGGGAGTCGGCAAGTGCAATAGAGTGGTTATTCTACTGTTCTTTTTACACGTTTAATATATGACTTTCTCTTCATGCGACAGGTGAGTTTTGCCTGTTGGGTAAATACAATGGAGGCAATTTCCATTTTCGACCATTGTGTTACGGTCTCTGAAACATATTATTACATGAAATGCAACACATATCGATACACTGGCGCGACAGTCGTGCGGATGAAGAATATTATTCGCAGACCGTCGTGCCGATAAGGAAAATAATAGGCACGACGGTCGTGCCGACAGACATTCCTTAAAGGGACACATGGCAATCTTAAATTGTTAATCAATAATTGCAACTAGAGTCTAGATTTATTTATCCAATACCATTTTGACTTTAAACCTGCATGTAGATTTATATAATTAAATACAATTTTGAGAGTTCATATTTTCGTCTTATTTTACCATAGGTTAGGGGAGGGGCGTACAGGGGGTGGGAGCGGGGGTGCGGGAGACAAGGGGTGGGGGCGGGAGACAAGGAAGCGGTGGTCGGGAGATAAGCGGACGGGGTCGGTAGAGAAAGGGGCGGGAGGTAAAATCAAAAGTTTGTTAAAAAAAAAAAAAAAAAGGTAAAGAATTATCATAGTTTGAGAGTGGTTTTGGGTGAAATTATCTGTCTTTTTTCCTATCAAACTCCTTAATTAAACATTGAATGATCTTAAAATGAAGCAATATGACCTGTTATCGACTATTATCTTATCTGTCCTACACGTTCCGGGGCTTTTTTTTTCTTCATAAACAATGGCCGATATTCCGCCCCTTACCATAGCTTAACATTGTTCCCAACCTCATCGTCGCCGTTCAATCCCATAACGATTTGCTCATTTCAGCTTCATTCTCCTCATCGTCGCCGTTCAATGCCATAACGCTTTGCTCCTCTTCAGCTTCATTATCCTCATCGTCGCGGTTCAATCCCATAACGCTTTGCTCCTCTTCAGCTTCAGTCTACACATCGTCGCCGTTCACTCCAATAACGCCTTGCTCCACTTCAGCTTCAGTCTACATATCGTCGCCGTTCACTCCAATAACGCATTGCTCCTCTTCAGCTTAGTCTGCATATCGTCGCCGTTCAATCCCATAACGCTTTGCTCCTTTCAGCTTCATTCTCCTCATCGTCGCCGTTCAATCCCATAACGCTTTGCTCCTCTTTAGCTCCATTCTCCTCATCGTCGCCGTTCAATCCCATAACGCTTTGCTCCTCTTCAGCTTCAGTCTGCTCATCGTCGCCGTTCAATCCCATAATGATTTGCTCCTTTCAGCTTCATTCTCCTTATCGTCGCCGTTCAATCCCATAACGATTTTCTCCTTTCAACTTCATTCTCCTTATTGTCGCCGTTCAGTCCCATAACGCTTTGCTCCTCTTCAGCTCCATTTTCCTCATCGTCGCCATTCAATCCCATGATGATTTGCTCCTCTTCAGCTTCAGTCTGCTCATCGTCGCCGTTCAATTCCATAACGCCTTGCTCCTCTTCAGCTTCAGTCTACACATCGTCGCCGTTCAATCCAATAACACTTTGCTCCTCTTCAGCTTAGTCTGCATATCGTCGCCGTTCAATCCCAAAACGCTTTGCTCCTCTTCAGCTTCACTCTACACATCGTCGCCGTTCAATCCCATAACGCTTTGCTCCTCTTCAGCTTCAGTCTACACATCGTCGCCGTTCAGTCCTATAATGATTTGCTCCTTTCAGCTTTATTCTCCTTATCGTCTCCGTTCAATCCCATAACGCTTTGCTCCTCTTCAGCTTCAGTCTACACATCGTCGCCGTTCAATCCCATAACGATTTGCTCCTTTCAGCTTCATTCTCCTTATCGTCGCCGTTCAATCCCATAACGATTTGCTCCTTTCAGCTTCATTCTCCTTATCGTCGCCGTTCAGTCCCATAACGCTTTGCTCCTCTTCAGTTCCATTCTCCTCATCGCCGCCGTTCAATCCCATAACGATTTGCTCCTCTTCAGCTTCAGTCTGCTCATCGTCGCCGTTCAATCCCATAACGCCTTGCTCCTCTTCAGCTTCATTCTCCTCATCGTCGCCGTTCAATCCCATAACGCTTTGCTCCTCTTCAGCTTCAGTCTACACATCGTCGCCGTTCAATCCAATAACGCTTTGCTCCTCTTCAGCTTAGTCTGCATATCATCGCCGTTCAATCCCAAAACGCTTTGCTCCTCTTCAGCTTCATTCTCCTCATCGTCGCCGTTCAATCCCATAACGCTTTGTTCCTCTTCAGCTTCAGTCTACACATCGTCGCCGTTCAATCCAATAACGTTTTGCTCCTCTTCAGCTTAGTCTGCATATCGTCGCCGTTCAATTCCAAAACGTTTTGCTCCTCTTCAGCTTCATTCTCCTCATCGTCGCCGTTCAATCCCATAACGCTTTGCTCCTCTTCAGCTTCAGTCTACACATCGTCGCCGTTCAATCCCATAACGCTTTGCTCCTCTTCAGCTTCAGTCTACACATCGTCGCCGTTCAATCCAATAACGCATTGCTCCTCTTCAGCTTAGTCTACATATCGTCGCCGTTCAATCCCAAAACACTTTGCTCCTCTTCAGCTTCATTCTCCTCATCGTCGCCGTTCAATCCCATAACGCTTTGCTCCTCTTCAGCTTCAGTCTGCTCATCGTCGCCGTTCAATCCCATAACGCCTTGCTCCTCTTCAGCTTCAGTCTACACATCGTCGCCGTTCAATCCAATAACGCTTTGCTCCTCTTCAGCTTAGTCTGCATATCGTCGCCGTTCAATCCCAAAACACTTTGCTCCTCTTCAGCTTCATTCTCCTCATCGTCGCCGTTCAATCCCATAACGCTTTGCTCCTCTTCAGCTTCAATTTGCTTATCGTCGCCGTTCAATCCCATAACGCCTTGCTCCTCTTCAGCTTCAGTCTACACATCGTCGCCGTTCAATCCAATAACGCTTTGCCCCTCTTCAGCTTAGTCTGCATATCGTCGCCGTTCACTTCCAAAACGCTTTGCTCCTCTTCAGCTTCAGTCTACACATCGTCGCCGTTCAATCCCATAATGCTTTGCTCCTCTTCAGCTTCAGTCTACACATCGTCGCCGTTCAATCCCATAACGCTTTGCTCCTCTTCAGTTCCATTCTCCTCATCGTCGCGGTTCAATCCCATAACGCTTTGCTCCTTTCAGCTTCATTCTCCTCATCGTCGCCGTTCAATCCCATAACGCTTTGCTCCTCTTTAGCTCCATTCTCCTCATCGTCGCCGTTCAATCCCATAACGCTTTGCTCCTCTTCAGCTTCAGTCTGCTCATCGTCGCCGTTCAATCCCATAATGATTTGCTCCTTTCAGCTTCATTCTCCTTATCGTCACCGTTCAATCCCATAACGATTTTCTCCTTTCAACTTCATTCTCCTTATTGTCGCCGTTCAGTCCCATAACGCTTTGCTCCTCTTCAGCTCCATTTTCCTCATCGTCGCCATTCAATCCCATGATGATTTGCTCCTCTTCAGCTTCAGTCTGCTCATCGTCGCCGTTCAATCCCATAACGCCTTGCTCCTCTTCAGCTTCAGTCTACACATCGTCGCCGTTCAATCCAATAACACTTTGCTCCTCTTCAGCTTAGTCTGCATATCGTCGCCGTTCAATCCCAAAACGCTTTGCTCCTCTTCAGCTTCACTCTACACATCGTCGCCGTTCAATCCCATAACGCTTTGCTCCTCTTCAGCTTCAGTCTACACATCGTCGCCGTTCAGTCCTATAATGATTTGCTCCTTTCAGCTTCATTCTCCTTATCGTCTCCGTTCAATCCCATAACGCTTTGCTCCTCTTCAGCTTCAGTCTACACATCGTCGCCGTTCAATCCCATAACGATTTGCTCCTTTCAGCTTCATTCTCCTTATCGTCGCCGTTCAATCCCATAACGATTTGCTCCTTTCAGCTTCATTCTCCTTATCGTCGCCGTTCAGTCCCATAACGCTTTGCTCCTCTTCAGTTCCATTCTCCTCATCGCCGCCGTTCAATCCCATAACGATTTGCTCCTCTTCAGCTTCAGTCTGCTCATCGTCGCCGTTCAATCCCATAACGCCTTGCTCCTCTTCAGCTTCATTCTCCTCATCGTCGCCGTTCAATCCCATAACGCTTTGCTCCTCTTCAGCTTCAGTCTACACATCGTCGCCGTTCAATCCAATAACGCTTTGCTCCTCTTCAGCTTAGTCTGCATATCATCGCCGTTCAATCCCAAAACGCTTTGCTCCTCTTCAGCTTCATTCTCCTCATCGTCGCCGTTCAATCCCATATGATAACGCTTTGTTCCTCTTCAGCTTCAGTCTACACATCGTCGCCGTTCAATCCAATAACGTTTTGCTCCTCTTCAGCTTATTCTGCATATCGTCGCCGTTCAATTCCAAAACGTTTTGCTCCTCTTCAGCTTCATTCTCCTCATCGTCGCCGTTCAATCCCATAACGCTTTGCTCCTCTTCAGCTTCAGTCTACACATCGTCGCCGTTCAATCCCATAACGCTTTGCTCCTCTTCAGCTTCAGTCTGCTCATCGTCGCCGTTCAATCCCATAACGCTTTGCTCCTCTTCAGCTTCAGTCCGCTCATCGTCGCCGTTCAATCCCATAACGCTTTGCTCCTCTTCAGCTTCAGTCTACACATCGTCGCCGTTCAATCCAATAACGCATTGCTCCTCTTCAGCTTAGTCTACATATCGTCGCCGTTCAATCCCAAAACACTTTGCTCCTCTTCAGCTTCATTCTCCTCATCGTCGCCGTTCAATCCCATAACGCTTTGCTCCTCTTCAGCTTCAGTCTGCTCATCGTCGCCGTTCAATCCCATAACGCCTTGCTCCTCTTCAGCTTCAGTCTACACATCGTCGCCGTTCAATCCAATAACGCTTTGCTCCTCTTCAGCTTAGTCTGCATATCGTCGCCGTTCAATCCCAAAACGCTTTGCTCCTCTTCAGCTTCAGTCTACACATCGTCGCCGTTCAATCCCATAATGCTTTGCTCCTCTTAAGCTTCAGTCTACACATCGTCGCCGTTCAATCCCATAACGATTTGCTCCTTTCAGCTTCATTCTCCTTATCGTCGCCGTTCAATCCCATAACGAATTGCTCCTTTCAGCTTCATTCTCCTCATCGTCGCCGTTCAGTCCCATAATGCTTTGCTCCTCTTCAGCTTCAGTCTACACATCGTCGCCGTTCAATCCCATAACGCTTTGCTCCTCTTCAGCTTCAGTCTACACATCGTCGCCGTTCAATCTAATAACGCTTTGCTCCTCTTCAGCTTAGTCTGCATATCGTCGCCGTTCAATTCCAAAACGTTTTGCTTCTCTTCAGCTTCATTCTCCTCATCGTCGCCGTTCAATCCCATAACGCTTTGCTCCTCTTCAGCTTCAGTCTACACATCGTCGCCGTTCAATCCCATAACGCTTTGCTCCTCTTCAGCTTCAGTCTGCTCATCGTCGCCGTTCAATCCCATAACGCTTTGCTCCTCTTCAGCTTCAGTACGCTCATCATCGCCGTTCAATCCCATAACGCTTAGCTCCTCTTCAGCTTCAGTCTACACATCGTCGCCGTTCAATCCAATAACGCTTTGCTCCTCTTCAGCTTAGTCTGCATATCGTCGCCGTTCAATCCCAAAACACTTTGCTCCTCTTCAGCTTCATTCTCCTCATCGTCGCCGTTCAATCCCATAACGCTTTGCTCCTCTTCAGCTTCAATTTGCTTATCGTCGCCGTTCAATCCCATAACGCCTTGCTCCTCTTCAGCTTCAGTCTACACATCGTCGCCGTTCAATCCAATAACGCTTTGCCCCTCTTCAGCTTAGTCTGCATATCGTCGCCGTTCACTTCCAAAACGCTTTGCTCCTCTTCAGCTTCAGTCTACACATCGTCGCCGTTCAATCCCATAATGCTTTGCTCCTCTTCAGCTTCAGTCTACACATCGTCGCCGTTCAATCCCATAACGCTTTGCTCCTCTTCAGTTCCATTCTCCTCATCGTCGCGGTTCAATCCCATAACGATTTGCTCCTCTTCAGCTTCAGTCTGCTCATCGTCGCCGTTCAATCCCATAATGCCTTGCTCCTCTTCAGTTTCATTCTCCTCATCGTCACCGTTCAATCCCATAACGCTTTGCTCCTCTTCAGCTTTAATCTACACATCGTCGCCGTTCATTCCAATAACGCTTTGCTCCTCTTCAGCTTAGTCTGCATATCGTCGCCGTTCAATCCCAAAACGCTTTGCTCCTCTTCAGCTTCATTCTCCTCATCGTCGCCGTTCAATCCCATAACGCTTTGCTCCTCTTCAGCTTCAGTCTACACATCGTCGCCGTTCAATCCAATAACGCTTTGCTCCTCTTCAGCTTAGTCTGCATATCGTCGCCGTTCAATCCCAAAACGCTTTGCTCCTCTTCAGCTTCATTCTCCTCATCGTCGCCGTTCAATCCCATAACGCTTTGCTCCTCTTCAGCTTCAGTCTACACATCGTCGCCGTTCAAACCCATAACGCTTTGCTCCTCTTCAGCTTCAGTCTACACATCGTCGCCGTTCAATCCAATAACGCTTTGCTCCTCTTCAGCTTAGTCTGCATATCGTCGCCGTTCAATCCCAAAACGCTTTGCTCCTCTTGAGCTTCATTCTCCTCATCGTCGCCGTTCAATCCCATAACGCTTTGCTCCTCTTCAGCTTCAGTCTGCACATCGCCGCCGTTCAATCCCATAACGCTTTGCTCCTCTTCAGCTTCATTCTCTTCATCGTCGCCGTTCAATCCCATAACGCTTTGCTCCTCTTCAGCTTCAGTCTCCTCATCGTCGCCGTTCAATCCCAAAACGCTTTGCTCCTCTTCAGCTTCATTCTCCTCATCGTCGCCGTTCAATCCCATAACGCTTTGCTCCTCTTCAGCTTCAGTCTGCACATCGTCGCCGTTCAATGCCATAACGCTTTTCTCCTCTTCAGCTTCATTCTCCTCATCGTCGCCGTTCAATCCCATAACGCTTTGCTCCTCTTCAGCTTCATTCTCCTCATCGTCGCCGTTCAATCCCATAACGCTTTGCTCCTCTTCAGCTTCAGTCTCCTCATCGTCGCCGTTCAATCCCATAACGCTTTGCTCCTCTTCAGCTTCAGTCTGCACATCGTCGCCGTTCAATCCCATAACGCTTTGCTCCTCTTCAGCTTCAGTCTCCTCATCGTAGCCGTTCAATCCCAAAACGCTTTGCTCCTCTTCAGCTTCATTCTCCTCATCGTCGCCGTTCAATCCAATAAAGCTTTGCTCCTCTTCAGCTTCAGTCTCCTCATCGTCGCCGTTCAATCCCAAAACGTTTTGCTCCTCTTCAGCTTCATTCTCCTCATCGTCGCCGTTCAATCCCATAACGCTTTGCTCCTCTTCAGCTTCAGTCTGCACATCGTCGCCGTTCAATCCCATAACGCTTTACTCGTCTTCAGCTTCATTCTCGTCGTCGCCGTTCAATCCCATAACGCTTTGCATCTCTTCAGCTTCAGTCTGCTCATCGTCGCCGCTCCTCTTCAGCTTCAGTCTGCTCATCGTCGGCGTTCAATCCCATAACGCTTTGTTCATCTTCAGCTTCAGTCTGCTCATCGTCGCCGTTCAATCCGATAACGCTTTGCTCCTCTTCAGCTTCATTCTGCTCACAAGAGGGTGTCGCAGGTGCGACAACCGGTAATGAGCATTTGCCTTGTCTCCTCAGAAAGTGAGGCTTTTCTGACTTCTCGGGTAATTGCCTGAAGCACATGAAACTTGCATATCTGAATTGACGAATTCGGCATTGAAGATTTTATGGATGCTATTTCATTTAAATACTTATCTACAAGAACAACTTGAACTTTCTCAAGATCAACACACTTGCCGAATTCGTCTATGGCTAGCTTGAAAGTGTTCCTCGTTTTATCTGCCACAAAACAATATCCGACTGGCTGACCTCGTCCATTGCCGTCCTCTACCACAAAGGTGTAAAGTGGTAAACGCAATTTATTTGTGCAATATGTACCGTCAACAAACAGAACCTCTGGACGTTTGCTGAAAGTCGTTTTCATTTGCCAAGTGGTGAATCCCTGTAATTCCCAGACAGCATTACACGTTCGCGTGTGGAATATTGTATGAAACTTGGACAAGTTTGTAAAACAGCCAGATCGGACCAGTAACACCAGAGTTTTGGCTGAAAATTGCTATATTTTGTCATGGCATCACTCTAGCGCCTCCATGTTGCATCATATATTTACGACACTTTGTCAGATTGATGATATCTAAGAAAAGGCTTGGACATGTTTGAAAACCAGCCAGATTGGACCAGATTGGACCAGTCACACCGGAGTTATGGCCCTCGATTTTATTAAATACATGTATGCTATATTTTGCCTCTTTAAGAAGATCATGCTTTCACGTTTCATCTGTTATTTACCAAACTTAGTTCTTGTGCTTATATCAACGCTTAAATAATTTTAATACCAGCCAAACTTGATAAGAATAAACCTCCCTTCCACCCCCACCACTACCCCACCCCAATCATTCCCGCAACTTTTTGTTTGTTTTAGATTTTATTTTTATAGAGTTTTCTTAGTCATTGAAGAAAATGTTGACACATGCAAAAGAAACAATAATTATTGTATACTGCCATATCTGACACACCATCCCTCCTTCCGCCTACACACAGACAAACCATGGACACCATACAGCAAGTAGAGCGATACGGGCTCTCTTGAGCCTTTAGTTTGGAACCATTTTCAGTTAACATTTGCAATTTCCCCCAGATTTAACCCACCCAGCCCCTAAGCGGAACGGAAGACGCAACTCCAACTGGCCCCTCTAACGGCTTCGAGATTTGTGACACATTTCATGGGCGCGGTGCTGAATCTGTATACATTTTACCTTCACTTTGACACCCATTTTCAGCATTGTGTGAGTTGTTCGCCATAGATCGTCGCTTAAATCCCTTCTTTGCTCCGGATACTGTTTAAAGATGGTTTCGGATAAATCATGGTTGTGGGTTTTCTCATGGCACTGAACTACCGGCTTATTGGACTGCCTGTAGATGGAAACTGTCAGTGTTGCCAAACATCCAGTATCAAAGGTCCTGTTAAACAGTAAAGAAAAAAATCAACCGATATGCTGATTATATCAAGTATGTCTGCAAGCTTTTGGGTAGAGTGGGAATGAGTTATAACAAATATATCTGAAATACTAATGAAGAGAACTACTGTGTGAATCAGATACTAGTATTATATAATAAAATATATCTTCATAAACAATGGCCGATATTCCGCCACTTCCCCTAGCTTAACATTGTTCCCCCCCCCCCCCCCCCCCCCCCACCCCCCTTACGTTCTCAACATTATTATTTATAGAAAACAGTTTATCTAAAATGTACTTCTTTTGCATATGTGCACACCAAAATCTTCAATTTCTGCCTAAAACACTGTTCCCCCTATATCTTGAAATGCATTATGTTGTCCCCTTTAACTCGAAAATCGCGCTTCCACCACCACTCCCCCCACCCCTATTGTAGGGCCTGGGTCTCTTCTCCTATATCCGAAAAAAATATGTAAAAAAAATAATATTAATGATGGAAGAAATACAAATTATGTAGAAAAAATAACGGGAAGCTGTCAGTTTCAAAAACATTAAGATGGCCGTGTGTCCATTTAAACTGGAAAACACAGAGTCGTATATTTTCCAAATTGAGGCCCCAATATATGTTTTTGTTTGAATGGTGTTTTACGTCATTTTATCATATGTTAAGCAATATACAAATGTATGACGGTCGATTTTTGGTGGTAGAGGCAGACCACCCCATTTTTCCTGGGTAGAACCAGTACTGATCAGTATTGTATACCTCCCGACACTTTCTCACTTGACAAGTCGAGCTCCCAGTGGGATTCGAACCCGCAACGGTGAGATGCGAGGCAGATTTAGACTTTTAGACTTTAGATATAGACTTTCTCAGCATAAACTCCGTAGAGGACATAGGTAAACTCCATACTTCTGATATTGTGTTGAATCCCGTTACAACACTAGTATAGCGTCGTTTCCTAGTTTATTTAGGTTGAGTGAAGTTGGTTGTGAGATCGAAGATCGTAAATCGACATTCAATATCGAGCTGGGTTTTTAATGTCGAGCTAGCTCTGAGATCGATATTCTGTTAAACTTATATGTGTTTAAAACGAATATCGATCTCAGAGCCAGCTCGAAATTCAAACCCAGCTCTGTATTCAGTATGCCTTCTTATAAGTTTAACCGAATATCGATCTCAGAGCTAGCTCGACATTGCAAACCCAGCTCGATATTGAATGTCGATCTACGATCTTCGATCTCACAGCCAACTTCACACAGCTTTTAGCAGACGACGCACTAGCACTTGCTTAATACCGATACCGTGGTTCACACTACAGGGACACGGCCCATTAATAAGATTAAACTATAACATATTTGTTTCAAAATACATCCTCTAGGAACTTGTATTACACAACTTACTATGTGAAAATGACAAATTATTATGAAACAATGATCCATAGTGATATGTCTCTGAAAAGTTATCACCCTCACTTCAATAAAAGGATAATCGACAAATCCCAATATCTTGCCACGTTATTAGCTAGGTTAAGTTGCAGGTTAAACATTTATGAAAAGGGGCATAACTTAACGAAAGGAAAGTCAGAGTGATTGGACATGTCAAGGGCATTGAATAATTGATGAATTAAGGTTAATAGTTTGCCAAATTAAGATGCAGGTTCAAGTTTTATGAAAAGGTGCATCTATCTGCCGAAATGGAAGTCAGAGTTATTGGACATGAGTCACGACAGTCCTTGAAATGAGTTGAAATGTTTGAAGTTTCATGATCATTGGTAAACGACTTTCAAAGTTATGGTCAGTTATCAGCTTGAGTAGGCTGCGGGTTTAAGTTTTATGAAAAGGGGTATAACTCTGCCGAAATGAAAGTCAGAATTATTGGTCATGGGTAACAACATTTATTGGAGTAAAATGAGTAAGTGAAGTTTTGTGAACATAGATCAAATACTTTTTGAGTTGTGGCCAGTTATGATCTTTGTTTTGCTTTGTCTCAATAGTTAATGGCTGTTCCATTGTCTGAAAATGTTGTCTCTCCTGCACGTATGCTTTTTATCGTTATCAATTTCACAAGGCACAAGGCACGTTATAGCGACAGGAATGGAGAAATGGGGTTTTCTGCATCTACCACAAACAATCGACCGTCAAAATGTCTAACATATACTAAAATAAAACACCATTTACTACCATGCAGCGTTTAAAACATCATCATTCACATGTTGTCGACGTTTATGCTGCTTTCAACGCCGGTAGTAAATGGCAAATGTCGGTAGAAAAAGCAAATACTAGTATGTGGTTTTAACGCTGGAATAATATTAGTGATGGGCAATCAGTTCAAATGTACAACCGATCATCGGTTACAATCGGTTGGATGTAACCGATCAATCATCGGTTATAATCGGTTAGACAATATAAGTATAACAGTCATGTGCATGTTAATCTGTGTTGCAGGCCTTGAACTTATAATAATTTCTGATTAAGTATGTATTCTTTCCTGTCTGGTTTCTTATGACATTGTTATTTCATGCATTTGTTATGATTTGGGTAATTTAATCCAATCAGAATCTACCTTACAATCTGACTATATGCCCTAATAGACATATACTTTTTTCAACCAGTCAGAAGCCCCAAATCAATTGTGGTATCTGACCAGTAAATGGCAAAAGAACGCCGATAGTTAAAGGAATGAGTCAATGTGCCATTTACTAACGGCGTTTAAATCCGCATTTAAACGCCGAAAATGCGAATCTATACTTAATTGCGCGCAAATACTTAATAATAGGTGACGTCAAGACGTCATTTATTTCCATGACAATGACGTACACCGTCTAGGCTTGCTATTAATTTGACTAGTCGGTAAAACAGCTGTGAAAGAGTATCGTCTAACAGAATATAATTACAGTGTCCGGGGTCTTGAGACCAAGGTACTCATGGTTTGTGGACAAGGTAGTTTAACGAGTATGTAAAATTTTATTGTTTATGCGGGTTGCCAGCCACGAATTTGAAGGGACAAGTTTATTTATTTATTTCAGTGTTTTTTTTCGAGTTAAAAATATAGCCTAATGCGATTTCGAGATATAGGGGGAACAGTGTATTAGGCAGAAATTGAAGATTTGCAAATAAGCAAAACTTGAAAAGAAGTACATTTTAGATCAACTGTCTCCTATAAATGTATCCCAAACATATTAATGTTGAGAAAGTTAGAGAGGGAAATAATGTTAAGCAAAAAATAAAAAGAACATTTATTTATTACATAACTGTCATAAATTTACATTGAACTATGAATGACGTAATTTTAGTATCACACAAAAAACCGTTTTTATATCATCACTAGACTGATGATATAACTTTGCCGGAACCACTTTCTTAACATATTTGTTAAAAACAGGCTTAAGAGTATTTATTAAAATCCTATGCAGTTTTGTTAATTGGAAACATTTACGTTAAGTTATATAATAAACAGTATAATTAACAGCATACATTTGATACTGAATTAATGTCACTCGTTCTTCGAACTCGTTTTTTAAACCAAATTATCACTTTTTTCCCTCGTGACATAAATTCAGTATCACATTTAAGCTGTTAATTATTCTCTATATATTATTTTTTTAGGGGATTTTTTTCAGCCAAAGAGGGGGAAAATTTAGTCTGTTTTGCTAGGGGAAAGGGATATCAACCCCTGTTTATGAAGGAAAACAAACACTAATTTCTACCGACACTGCACATAATTCTCATTACCACGGCTGTCTCGTTGCCGATTTAGTGTTGACTGGGTTTTTTTATCACTCAGAAGTTCAGCGACAGCGGTGTAGCTGACCTGAAATGCATTATATAGGCCGGAAAAACTAGGGGGCCCAGGAGCACGCTTCCCCCGGCCTTTTTTTTAAACTTAGATATGCAATGGTACGTTGTGGCGTATATATGACGAAATATTTGAAGACATATTTGTTGACAATTTTGAGAATTAACATTTGACAAAGTCGAATTAACTGCACTGTAAAATAAGGAACAAACGTTGACCCGTAACCCACCAACTCCTCTGGCTTCAGTTTTTATTGCATTTTTGAATTTTCATTTTTTCATTTTAGGCCCGAGCCTAATAGTAGCTGCGCCGATGAGCGAGATCTTTGACGTGAACATCGTATGTCTCTCATTTTGCATATTTTTACCTCCTTCCAAAGGATGGCATACTTTCGCCTTTCTTTGTTTGTTTGAATGGTGTTTCACGTAATTTTTAGCACATGTTAGGTCATAGGCCTATACGTCTCCTGGGTTGAACCAGTACTGAATACCTCCCGCCATCCGTAAGAATCGACGCTTTCTCACTGGTGGACAAGTCGGAATATACGGAAATCGGTTTAGATTATTTGTATACAGAATTCCGTTCAGTTGAAATTAAATATAAAACAATCGTATAAAACCAATATCGAGTTTCACGTTCAAAATAACAATGGACAGTCATTTTTTGTAAAAAGTAAAACAAAAGTGCCGTGCGTCTCTTTAAATGTTGTAATACCTGACGTGTGCATTGTGTAAAATCATCAACTTTTCCCCTCGATCATCAGCTGTCGTTTCACATGAAGGTCTTCAATACGTATCAATCGCCGCCTGTAACATATATGTATAGTTGTATACTGAACTTCAAAAGTCAGCCGTGATATTAGTGATTTAAGTTATGCAGTAAAGGATGCTTATTAATTAATATTATACATGGTCGCAGCGTCTGTGCTTTGAAAGTGTTGATGGTTGAATGGTGCTTTACGTTATTTCAGCACATTTTAGGCAATATATGACCGTCGATATTTTTAGTAGTGGAGGCAGACCACTCACTTTTTCCTGGTTAGGACCAGTACTGTGTACCCCTGCTATTCATAAGAATCGACACGTTTTCACTTAAAGTCGAGATCCCAGTTGGATTCGAACCCGCAGGGGTGAGAAGCGAGTAAGGTTTCAAACGCAGCGGCTACCATCCAGGCATTTTTAATGGTTTTAATAGAGTTATGTCGCGCAGTTTAAATTTGTTTTATATGTCTGTGGGTATATCTAGATGTATTAAAACTGCAGTGTATTGATGCTATTGAAACTAGAGCTGGTCTGGAATAGTTGTCAATAAAACATATCGTAATGTTCTTCAGCTTCATATTAATCAGTTGAGCGCATATTCTATCCGGTTTGATTTATGCTGTTTATGAGCATCATTGTTTGGTCTTCTCCGAAATGATCGGAGGTAACTCTGAAATTAGTGAAATCGCGAGCTGCTGAACGTAATCTATTGGTCTTCAGTCTTCAATCTTCCCGATTGCGTTTTAATCTTCAAAAAATTACATCTGTTCATGAAAGTCGTTGATGAATAAATAACATTTCCATGAGTTAACTCGCTAAACCCCTTGCTTGGCCGTACTCATAGATAAGGCTAGAGCCATTTCGCCCCATACACGCACAACGAGATTTTTTGGAAATATGACATATTACCTCACTTTTCGCTGCGCAGAGTAGAGGTACGGTCGCATGTAATTAGTTGACATTTTAAAGGTTGAACGTAACACTGATGCTACAACATACAAATAAAGCAGACGATACAACAGTTTTGCGTTGATCACTCCATTTCATCACACATGTTTGGCACTGTGGCATTCAGCGCATATGTTGAATCAAGTTTTGTCTATTAGGAGTGCTTTTTTGGGGGATTTGTTCATATAAATGTTTTTAATTTTCTGCCATTAATATAATAGTTTATAATTTTAATTTTGATCAGGTTGAGTACGGAGAGACTGAAAACTGTGAACAATGTCGTAAGTAGTTTCTATTATACATAATTATACATATTTTAATTATTTATATTTTACCAATCCCTACTTCATGGACACCACTTAAGGAATGAAATGCGCTCTTTTGGTTTTCATTGGGGTATGGAAATATTTGGGTGGTATAAAGTGTGTGGAGTCACTTTAGTCCTTCGGACTCCACACACTTTAAACCACCCAAATACTTTTCATACCCCAATAAAAACCAAAAGAGCGCATTTCATTCCTTATATTTACATAAATATTTACCTTTAAAATGGCGTTGATTTCTTCTCTATATATGCCAGATTGACTATTTATTTCGAAAAAATAGTTTATTATACGGGGATTTTTATGGAGTTAAATGTAACAGCCGTTACGATCGGCAGCATTTTAGACACACCCCTCATGCGCAATATTCTATTAAGTTAAGCTCCGCCCATCATCCAATGAAAACCGTTAAAGGGCGTATCATGAGGTATTCCGAAGGTAATGGTATTCATTGGAAAATTAAATGCAGCGTGTCAAATAACATTCATCGTAGCGAACGCAATAGCGATGTAAATATTTTGTCATACACGCCGATTGCATAATTTCTTCTGAAGGGCGTCCCCATGCACCCTGCGCGTTTATGAATGTCAATATATAATTGGACTTCACATAAATGTCTACTGTAGAACACGCGACAGATTCTACTTCGCCCTTACCATTTGCACAGACCTCCCTCCGAAATATAACTAATGCAAGCCGTTCCTTTTGAAATGAATATTTTATAATTATTCTATACTATTGTCAATAAAGTACAGCAAAGGACCCTTCTTTAATGGTCCATTGCCCTTCTTAATATTTATTATTATAATTTATTGATCTACCATATGAGTGACCTGTAGCAAGTCATACGTATATGTATGCCGACGATACAACGGTGATTGAGAACAATCTGCAATCATTGCAAAATTGGTGTTTAAATATCGGCACTAAAGTTGTGTTAATTACAACTCCACAAAGGCATACAAGAATAGGAAAAACTCACCTATGGTATTCAACTAGAATCACATCGATATTTAATTGAAAGTGTTGGGCGTAAACCAGAATGAAAACCTTAAGTGGGATGCATTCGAAAATATTGTCTTCTGCTGTCATATCTGGCGTTTATTTAGAATAAAACAATATATTCCACTTACTTCTATATCTAGCTTATATCTGTTTTCAATGTTATAAAGGGAAATGCGACGAAAGGAAATATTAACAGTTTTATAAAAATACGAATATGAACTTGTCGTATTATATTAGGCAACGAGGCCTACATGTTTAAATGATACAATGAACGCTATATTTACATTCAATGACAACTGGCCTATGAATTGTTCATAACAAAACAAAATTACGTACGGGGCTACTGTCTTCAGATAGTCTTCAATTATATTAACTGTTAAGAAATTCAATAAAAAAAACCTGTTGTTAACACTTCAGATTTCGCGACATCATCGGCTCGTACGCCACTTGGTCCAAACTCACCAGTAACAATGACGACGACTGGATAGACAGGCTAAACCATATCTACACCGTTCTCATCATCGTCATATTCGCCCTGTTTGTCGCCGGCGGATCGTATATGCAGGACCCCATATCGTGCTGGTTTGACGCAGAGTTTACAGGTAGGCGAGTTGTGGGTTTGGTTTGAACATTAGATATTACAAGTTTTAGTTTTTATAATCATTATGGTAATTGAATGTCTGTATAGTTCCGCGTCTTTTAGCCCATCTAAGTTTGCTATAAGGCATTTTACTAAAAACTGCTCTAATTGCATACACACAATACAATTGATGTTTTCTTCTGCAAGTGCACCGTGTGGTTATCACTGCCTTTCCTTGGAAAGTATTAAAAACAAGTATGGAGCCAGCCTCGCGCCGTATCACCTTTTAGTGACGATGTCCAGTAAAATCCTATTCCAATTATTCAGGTGTAAACTGTTGTCTTGGTCAAAAAGGTCATAAGGGTCTTCTTTTTGAGAACCGATTATCTATGGTTTTCTTTGAAATAATATAATTTTTGGTTTTCTTTGAATGTTTTTTTTTTACATGTTTGCATAATCACTGAAGTCAATTAGACGAAAGTCATTGACAGTTGAGGCATAACTTATTTTTAGATTTTTTAAATTCAAATTGATATGCCATTATTCTCAAAACGCTTCGCTTGCAATCTATCTCCTGCAATGCGTCCACACTACAATCCACAGAATGGTACATGACGTCACATACTGCTCTGGATCATGAATATTCATTACCTCCATTGTCAAACCGTGTGTATTTTTTCTTAATTTCAGCACACCGGGCGAAATATGCCAATAACTACTGCTGGATACAAAACACGTACTACGTCCCCATGGCAGAGGACATCACCCGGGACAGGAAGTCCCACGTGGACCGCGAGATCACATACTATCAATACGTCCCGCTTATTCTGCTCGCCATGGCCTTCATGTTTAAGGTAAGAATTGAGAGTTCGTCCTCCCTGTTGTAAGATGCATAGCTCTTTTGGTTTTGCATTTTGTACCTACCACTGCGCTGTCACGCGGCCAATATATAAAGGACCTTACACGAGTACTCATTCATTATTGAATTTATTAAACCAGTTGGCAAGATGATATAATGCGGAAATTTCATTCCCCACTCATGGATTTTTCTCCCAATTTAAGGCCCTTTCCCCAAAACTGGTAAAGGTCCTGCAGTCACTTCGGAGTCGGCGTTTTAAATCAACTATATCTCAACAACCGCTGCTCGATTTTTTTCTGAAACTTTCTCAGATGCTTTGTTGGGTCGAGGTGCCAAAATCGCTAAGGCCAAGGTCATATTTTGCGTTATTTTCCAAAAAATTAACCTTGGTTAGGTTACTTAACCTTGGTTAGGGAAGTTAACCTCAGTTAACTGTATGTGATTGTCTCATTTTCTTTGTTTGATACTTGGTCATATGTATTGTTGGCATTGGTGGAATCACTGAACGACAGCATTTACCAAGATCAAGTTCATATTTTGCTTATTTTCTCTAAACTTAACCTTGGTTAGGTAACTTAACCACAGTTAACTTTATGTGATTGCCTCACTTTATGTCATGTGTTTGTTGGCATTGGTGGACATCGCTGAACGACAAAAAATACCAAGGTCAAGATCCTATTTTGCGTTATTTACCCTAAAAATCAGTTTGGTTAGGTAAGGTAACCTCAGTTAACTCTGAGGTTAACTTTTTCTGAAAACTTTATTTTTTTGTTTGATACTTGGACATATGTATTGTTGGCATTGGAGGACATCGCTGAACCACAAAAAATACCAAGGTCAAGGTCCTATTTTGCGTTATTTACCCTAAACATCAGTTTGGTTAGGTAAGTTAACCTCAGGTAACTGTTTACTTTTTCTGATAACTTTAATTTTTTGGTTTGATACTTGGACATATGTATTGTTGGCATTGGTGGACATCACCGAATTACAAAAATTACCAAGGGCAAGGTCATATTTAGCATGATTTCCCCCAAATTTATTGTTAGTTAGGTAACTTAACCTTGGTTAGATAACTTAACCTCAGATAACTTTATGTGATCGCTTCACTTTATGTCTTTGATACTTGGTCATATGTATTGTTGGCATTGGTGGACATTGTTGAACGACATAAATACCAAGATCAATGTCATATGTTGCATTATTTTCCCAAAACTACACCCTGTTAAACCACTTAACCCCAGTAACTGAACTTCTTATGATTACTTCGCTTTTATTTGTTTGATACTTGTTCATATGAAGTGTTGTCTTTGGTGGACATCATTTAAGTACAAATTTAATAAAATATTTCATATGCCGTTTACCGAGGTCTTGTAATTATAATCTACTCTACTTTTATCGTTATCGTCCGCTCGTTCTTTCGTAAATTCATGTCACGGCCATAACTTTGAAAGAACTGAAGTGATTTCAATAAAATATCATAAAAATGTTAACCACAATGAGAAGGTGTGCCGTGTGCAAAAATCGGGTCCTTACTCAAAGGTCAAGGTCACACTTGGAGGTCAAATGTCAAATGAGTATATAACATTTGGGAACATTTGTCACTTACTGGTGACATTTCGTGTTTTCTTTTTGTTTTAAGTCTAAATTTACCAACAGAATAAAACTATAATTATCTGTTTTGATCTGTTTTTCCCCCACTCAAAAATCGTGGTTTTCACACCATAGCCGCAGCCGATGTACACGGTTCTCTAAAGCTTGAACTAGGAAGAGTATATATCGTCCCATCAACGCAATAACTCCGTAAGTGCACTTTGGTAAATTGTTCAGGAGAGACAAAAAACTGTTTTTTTCCTTAACAATGGTACATATAAAGACACTGCCTTAGATTTAAGTGTAATATACCTTTACTATGGTCATTCTTTTATGATATTTAAATTAAAACTATTTTTAAATGAGTTAATGATAATAATTAAATCATAGTGACTTTGTGCGCTGAAAAGTTCAACGCAACAACTCCGTAAGTGCACTTACGGAGTTGTTGCACTGAAAAAAGTCAACCCAACAACTGCATTTTGCTAAGTTTAATAGTCTTAAATGCTGTTTGTGAATAATTGAGCTGGATATTATTATTAATACCTAACTTGCATTTGTATTGGATTCAGACCTAAAATGTATGGCCATGTCGTAAAAAATGCTAAAAAAATCACAGTTTATTTAATGGCAATTCTATATTGTAAGGGTAGTACATACAAAACTGATTCATGGCTTTTTCCAGGTGTTTTAGGAAAAAGGACCCTTGTAAATGGCCAAACTGGGATTCTTTTCTTCGATAAAATGGCCAATAGGGAATTGTTTACGTCAACATCTTGTAAGTTGTGATGAGATAATAGCCTAAAAGGTACAGTTAGGAACACTATTGCATCAATAACATACTACTTATGTTGATTAGTATGTAACATAAAGGATGTATCGGTACATTACATGTACAAAATACACTAATTTGCATTGGGAACGGGTCCTAGAAAAAGGCCTGTGAATCCAAGTTATTGCAAGATATTGTACTATGCCATGTAACTTGATAATCAGATATTGGCAATTATAACATCTAAAGGGGCTGGTCAATAATGAATAATCATTTTAACTCCTTATTAAACATGTAATTTTTACATTCACTTGATACTTTCTGAAGGGAAAAAACTTCCAATTTCAAGTAGACTTCATTTTTCAAGTAGATGAGCTACTGCCCACATAGAATTTGCAATTCACTACCAGCGTTTAAAATATAAAAAAAAGTATAAATGCTGAGAATTTGTATATCAGTTCTTAATTAAGCAATATTTCAGAAGGATTAGTATTGGCATTGCAATCACTTCACTCATAGAAGTATTTTCTTTTCTTCTGAAAAATGTATTCACATTTCACTCAAGAAAGGTTTTCTATAAGGTTAATCTGACACAGTTCAGCATATTTATATGATTTTATAGCATGGCACCCATGACAGCTTGTACAAACTGATAAGTAATAGATAGAGTAGGGTGTCATTGAGTTGGTTAATTTAAACATCGAGATGGGTGTAGCCCATCAAGGTGTTTAAATTAACCAATGAGATGAAACCATACTCTATTTGTTGTGTAGCATGTCCATTTCAGCTCCCTGCCATACTCTAACTTCCAATAACTGGTAGTTGCGACACATTTTATACATTTTTAAAAGTCATGATACACAATTGGAATAATCTTTTTGGTACAAAGTTTACAGAAATTGATGGGGTATCTTTCCATCACATAACTTGCGATGTGAGAGTATAATAAAACCATGACAAAAATATCATAATACAGTTTGAGTGTAATAAACATGAAAAATAAATAAGGTCAAATCATCACATTTTGGCCTTTTCTGTTCAGGTCAATGTACAGATTTCCGAAACTGGTAATTCCGGGGTTACGGAAATCAGTGAAGCAGTTCTGACTGTTTAGAGTGTTACAGAGAAGACTAAAGCAGCTACATTTATAAATGTGTATTTCATGTGGCATTTTTGGAGTATGTGGTAAATAGAATCTCGCTTTCATACCTATTTAATACTGAATTTACTAAACTTATTGGATGCAATTTTATCCATTTTGTTTAATAAATTTAATATTAGAATGGCACTCTTTTATTTATAGGTTCTGGTAGCTTTGAATGTTTACTTACACATGGCATCAGACTTACAGTTAGGGAATACCATCATGGTCTTACTTGATGGTCATCATGTCAGTTGGATCAATTGTCCAAGTTTCTAGGGGATGTACATTTGACATTCATGCCCTCAATGGCAGTGTCTAAGTTCTTAAATCACCGAAGTCAGTTCATTGCCAACTGAGTAACATTATAGGTTTTTTTACATGATTTGCTTGTTTGTTTGTATGGTGTTTTATATCATTTATATATGACGGTCAATTTTATTTTTTGGTGGTGGAAGCAGACCACCCACTTTACTGGGTAGAACCAGCACTATACACCTCCCGCCATCCATAAGAATTGACTTTTCCTCACTAACATACATGATTCGGGAAGCTTGTATGACCAAGTCCACTGAGCAGTTTGTATTGTTGGTTGCACATTCAATGGTGGAATGAACATATTACTCTGTTATACACGTTAATCTGAACTGAACAGTTAGGTTCAACTTATTTATTTTACATTGATTGTAACAAAATCTCTATGAACTTATTTGAATCACTCTTTATGTCTTTCTGGGTAGAACCAGTACTAAGCAAATGCAGATAAAGTGTCTTGCTAAGGGACACAACACATAATTATGGTTATGGCAGGAATCGAACCCATGACTTTTCGTTCAAGGGTTCAATGCTCTACCACTAGACCACAGCGCTCCACAAAACAGTTAAAAGAGTACAGTGTAAAGTCCTTATTTTGGTAGCAGCCATTCCTTCCAAAAGCATATAAACACCTTAGGATTCCCTTTTTTGCAATTATTTAATTCCAAATATATGAAAAGCCATCACCTGACCCCATAGAGTAAATGGTTAAGTTAAAGTTGCTTAACTTGGGTGCAGAGTATAAACTTGATGCATAGCATCATGGGGTCAATTGTTGCAGGTCAAAACAAATACTAATATGACTTGTCTTAATGTCTGAGTAATTGGTTTATCAATAATAAATAATTTGACCTCAGGTCTTAAGTAGATTTTCACAATCAAGCATAGTCCTCACCATCACCTGTATACACAGTTTGATGCCACTAAACCAATTTAAATAACAATTTGTTTGTAACAGGATTAATTATATTACACAGACACAAAAAACACATGCACATTTCCTTTCTATAAAATTGGATAGCATACAGGTAGTTCATTTCTATGAAGTAGATATTAAAAAACACTGGTAATTATTTTCTGTTATCATACCTACCTCAAGTAAAATTGTTAAATTCGTCTCTGAAACATTTCCCCTATTATGCACACAAATGAATCAAAAAGTCTTAAGCACAATGTTGAACATGCTGAATTTCCATAGACGGACCATGAAACACTTTCAATTATTGCCCGCTAAATACACTGTTACATGCACACAAATGATGAGCGCTCGTTTAGAAAAACTCAATGTATACATATAAAATTATAATCTTTGCTTTTACTGTTGAATAAAGTGTAAAAACAATCTTTGTAATGTTTTATTTTAAAAGAATGTTTATTTTACAAGAATATTCAGCAGAACCAATTTTTTTTTAAATGTATTTTTCAGTATAATAAAATAAATATTACATTCCTGTGAGATTGAGTGAATATTCTATTATTCAATAAGGATAAAACCAATATCCAGTATAGTATTCTATTACTAAAGATATAAACACAGGCAATCATATATATATATTGATAAAAACAAAATGACAAATATTTTTGTGAATTTCTAATTAACAGTTCCGTTGTAAAGATGTAAATTGCTCAAATATAACTTAATCTTAATAATCACACTAAAATTGATATTCTTTCTTCTTAATCTATGGTTTTAGAGCTCAATATCAACCTGTGTTGATCAGTGATTTAAGTTTTATTTTGGGGGAAAATTGTAAAATGTTTCCTTTTATGTATGAATAATATATATTTTATAAGCTACATAATAAATTAAAAACATTATGATATCATATTAATTTAGTGACATCACTGTCTTGTCACAAGTCATGATACTCAGATTAATTGAATGCAATAACTCAGTAAGTGCATTTACAGAGTTATTGTTTGTGCACTTACAGAGTTTTTGCATTGAAACATTCAATGCAACAACTCCGTAAGTGCACTTATTGAGTTGTTGCATTGAACTTTTTCATGACTGCAGATATTGAGTTGTGCTTCTAATGAAATAAAATCCCGAAAAATGCCAAATCAACTCTAATCTTTTGATAGAACATGTATCTCAATGTGAGAGACCCATTTATGCAAAAAAGTGATTTTCTGAAAACGTGTCGCTTACGTAGTTATTGCGTTGATGGGACGATATATGCTCAGTAATATAGTAACTATATTACAGTATAGCACATGCATTATAATTCAAGTATTAAAGGGTTGCGCTTTTAGCAGCGCCATTCGGGCTGAGCCACGGCGTTTCCCTATATAATAACTCCTTGAAACTGCAATTACACCTTTCAGATTCCGAACTTGGTCTGGCGAGGTCTGTCCGGCTTTTCGGGGATTGACTTAGACAAGATTGTCGACCTAACATCATCGGCGCATTATGTAGAGGACGGCAAACGGTCTGAAAAGGTTGCCGCCATTGCCACCTGCATCGACCGCTGGCTCGAATCTAACCGACAGTACCATTGGAACGTGATGGTTCGTCTTCGACAAAAGGCTTCTAGGTTTTGCCTATTCTTGAATAAAAGGGAGGGAACATATTTGATAGGTAAGTGAATTAAATTGCATTTTCGTTCAACTTTGGTCACTAAGTCAACATAGAAACGTCAGAATGACCAATGTTTATAGTATTTCTTAAACTATGTGTTTCTTTCGCCGCGGTAGCCTAGTCGTCTCTGATTCCGGAGATCAGGGACTCGAGCCTCACTAGCGCCACCTGGTTACTCCGGTGTGGCTATGCACCACCCTCGTCCCTAGGATGTTACGTTAACCGGGAGACTTCTCTGCACGTTAAGAAATGAAATTGTTGTTAACGGCGCATCAACAAATTGTATACTAGTATTTATAGGTTATTCCGAGCTGCCCAAGAGAGAGGAGAATGTTACTTAGGAATCCTGGAACCTGGTTACTTAGGAATCTACTACAGAGTAGATTAAATAATCATAGGAATGTGTTTGATAGAGGCAATGCAGGGTTCCCGCACCCTAGGTATCCTTCCCCTCTGTACGGGGCAGCTCGAAATTAATGAACCGGTAAAGAACAATTCAATTCAGTGTATTCCTGGTACGAGCTCATCATTTAATAAATATTGATTTAAGGCTCACATTTGCTTTTCATGTTGAAAAGGTTGTGTTCAAGTGGATGAACTTTAAAATAACATTTAACACTTTTGTAATAGATCACACTGTATGTATGTATCACATTTACTTGCAGTTATTCAAGAAATATTACAATACATCTGGCAGTTCTTTTTTTCTCTGGGTTGACATTTCAGCGTTTCTGATATTTTTTTAGGTTTGTATATAATTGTGAAGATATTGTTCGTCGTCAACGCGGTAGGACAGTTCTTCATTATGGATGCGTTTCTCGGTGGCTTCTTCAGCTGGTGGGGACTGGAGGCTGTCGGCAGTATCGCGCGGGAGCACGCCATGAAGGAATCCTACAGGTTCCCCAGGGTCACTTTGTGTGATTTTGAAACACGACAGTTGTCTAACATCCAGGTAACACCGAAAAATTACGTAGTGTTGAAATTTTTCTATGTTAAAGGGGATACATATGGATTTTCGTCGGGGTTTAGATTTATAATTGACAAATACTGATATTTTCTGTTTTAAACGGCCTAAACATAATGAGTATTAAAATGACCCCGTATTCAGTTTGCATCATTTTACAGTAACATGTGCTATCCTGCGCTATCCCAGGTTGCGAACCGGTGTTAATTAAAACAAAATCCATTGGTTTTAAACATATTTTATTGCAACATTTACATTAGTTTGCAAAAGGGTTGGGCCACAAGTTCTACAACATTAGTTACGGCCCGTCCCTATAGTTTATTTACACAATAAATAACATGGCAGTTTTACAATCATAAAACATTTTAAACGAAAAGTATAGGAAATGTATTACTGAAGTTAACAGACATATGTAAAGAGAACGGAAGAGGGGGAAAAGGACATACAAGTAAAGACGTCTCGTAAGGGATCAAATGTGAACATAGTGAGTTTCAGCGAAATCGCCTGGTATTTTTAATATATGTTTGCACTAAGCTCATTACCGCTATCGTTCAGCTCTGGATTACCAGAACACAACTTATCAACACTTAACGAGTGAAACGATCGTGTCGAAATAAAGAGCCCGATTCCATGAGAACTATATGGTGTAATCAAGTTGGTGCTAACATACTATTTTAATGGATATGAAATTGTACAAAAGTGTATATAAACAATAAAACTTTACCTGTGATTTAAGCTATGACATTCTAAATTAATTATAAGACACTATATGAAATACAATTTTATTTACAACATTAAAATAAAATGAAACAATTAACTTAGACGATTGATCCGTGAGTATAGTCGCAAACGTGTCTAGCTGAAGTAATGCCTCAGAAGGAGCAATCGCATTAGATGTGAGAGTCGTAGCTCTTATGGTTTTATGTTCTGTACCTTCCATGGTGCTATGACTGTCCGTATGGAATGTCGATAGAGTATCCTGAACGACTCCATCCACCAGATGTCAGTCTTTAGAAATATCGCCGGAACGTACCGGATACTCTTCCTATATTCCATATGGTAAGTGGAAAAGGGGATCCCCGTACAATGAACTATGAATATTATTGAATTGAGTCGCTTCTCCCCCGGAAGTTCGTGAGTGAGAGGCGAGAACTCAACAACAATGGCGAGTTCATGGGACTCCAAATGGAATCAACAAGCTACCTATAATAGGTTAGGGTAATGACTAAAGTCTTGTATAGAAATGTTACTGAAGCGGATCGTATTGTGGTATAGGGGTCTAGAATCCCCACCCCCTCCCCCTTATAATTTAACCATCTTTATAAAACGGGAAATGTTAAAATTAAATTGTAAAAATATCAGATAGGCAAGGCTATGCTACCTACAAACAAAGCACTTTAAATGCATCGCATTATATGATATGCAACCGTTTATTACGTGGTCCAGCCATAATTCCATTAAGAGATGGGAAAGCTTAAATTAACAGGATCTTATAACGGATATTTCGACAATAAAACAAGTTTAAATACATAAAAAAAAATGTGATAACCTGTTTAAAATGACCTATTAAATGTTTTCAATTTACAATATGCAATTTTTTCAGCCAAAATTAGGGTTGTATTTCATACCCCAGCCAACCTTGGAGAAGGGGTTGGATGGGGTATGAAAGTTAATTCTGGGACCACGTAATGTATTCAGGTGATATGCTGAAGGTATGCCTTAATGTGAAAAAAAAACTCATTCTGATCAGAACTCGTAGACTAAGTTTCATGTAACTCGTTATTATCTTGTTGTTTATCTTTTACATTTCAGCCTTGGACCGTTCAATGCGTTCTTCCCCTCAACCTGTTCAACGAGAAGATTTTCTTGTTTCTGTGGTTCTGGCTAGTACTGGTTTCTATAGTAACAATTAGCAGTCTTATGTTTTGGATATGGCGCGCCACCATTCGACGAAACAGGGTGGTCGTAGTGAAAAAATACTTGCAACTCAATTCAAGGTATAGTATAGATATTGCAATCATTTAAAAATAGAGTATTATTGTACAAGAGTTTTCAATCATTAAATGAGTTTGGCAACATATATGATGTGATTATGATGGTTTGTGATACGATGGCTTGTAGAGCATTTTATAACTTTTGCCAAAGAGGTTTATAAATTGATGCCAGAGCACAAATGTGAGATTCAAACTATCAATCGCATAACGTCAGAAAACACTCCTGGTGAATATGTACGCAGCGAGCACAGGGTATAGTGCATTAGGATAAGATCGCTATCATAAGTAAGCGTATATTCGTATCATATAATCGCTCTCTTTCGTACTACAGCTATTGAAGTATGAAACCACTAATTATTTTCCCCATAGACACCAATGTTAAAATGTCACATATTAAAGATTTGCTACAACTTCAACTCAAGTATGGATAATGCAGCAGTGTAATTTTCAAATAGAAATCTAATGTTACAATTGAAAAATCACCAGAAAAGGTGGGGTCACAAGACATGCAAGAAAGTTCTTGTAAGTGAGGAAGTGTCGATTCTTACGGATGGTGGGAGGGGTACAGTACTGGTTCTACCAAGGAAAAATGGGTGGTCTGCCTCCACCACAAAAAATCGACCGTCATATATAACATTGCATTGTGTTGAAAATGACCAGATTAAGAGTACTGCTGTTTTCATTGACAGTTGCTCACAAAGTGTAAGCAAAGTCGAAATTTCGAAAATGTTCATCAGTGATCCCGTAAAACCTATTAATACGCTTCTTGTACATACAACCACACGATTGAATAGAAATGGGCAGTTTTCCCCTACTTATAATGCCCATTTCCATCAAAAAAGGAGGGATTACTTTTTATTATATGAACTACATTCGATACACCTCGGAGGTTTGCATGTAATTGGTGGTGGTAAACCTCGATAAAGACTCGAACATTTTGTACGGTGATCGCATCTACTTCGTAGCGTGCAGTAACAAAATTGCAGATAGTTTTTATGTGCTTTAGTTTAACTAGTTGAAATTGTGTTGGCACATGTCACATTATCCATACAGCTTTTGGCAATTGTTTTTCACTTGGTAATTGTTTTTCACTTGGTATAAATTATTTTTCACTTGGTAATTGTTTTTCACTTGGTATAAATTGTTTTTCACTTGGTAATTGTTTTTCACAATAAGCCACACATAATTAACACTATTTACTAACCTGTTCTCGCAGTGTACAAATTCCCCAGAAGAGGAAACCGTGCCTGAAAGTTTCGTCATTGATATTTATATTAGGTCTGCGAGTTATGTGATGAATATGAAACAGTGATTTTGTAAATTGTGTGAGGTAGGGGAGTGGGGTCAAATCCATTTGTGAGTAAATAGGAAAACAGTCCTGTTTTAATGGACAAATTGGATAAAATTGAAAATTTCATCACGTGGAGGGTAGAGTAATAAAAAAAGGAGTTTGGAGGACATATAAAGAATCGAGAAAAACAAACACTACGCGATTGGTCATAACTGAATTGATAATTTGATAGCGTAGAGGTGGGATGTGTTTTAGAACCGATACAACAGTACCCCTAGATGACCCGTGCTTACAAACTAGCAAATACTCCCAAGGGAACTTAAAGTAGCTATCCCGTCAAAAACAGCCACATTTTACAACATTATGTACACCATTTCTAAACCTAATGACGACGAGGTATATATATAACACATATTTAGAATCTAAACTCTATAGACACAATATAAAAGGCTTTACCCAGTCAGGCCAAACTCTAAAACTGGAGTGTTGAATTAAGTGTTACCAACTCATACTCCATTTTACGCATATTCGATCAAGGATATTTTAAGGACTCGTGAATAAACCTATACTTTTAATCAGCACATATAAATTATATGACCTGAATACCTGCGGACAGAGTTTTGACGGATTTGTAGTGTAATTTTGCCCAGTGCCAAATGGTCTGAACCAATCAGATTAAGTCCGTAGTAGTTTTGTATAATATTTGTTTAAATATCTTAACAGTGTATGGTTTTAAAACAAAAAGCCTTATATAAGGCTCGAACCCTGAACCGTCGGTTCAGTAGACACATAGTAGACGACGCTCTAACCGACTGCTTTAGCGCAGGTGGTTTGTTGCGGTATCAATCTCATTAAATCTTTTATCACGCTACGATAATCTACACTACAAGGATCTGACAAGGCTCCATTGCAGGTCACGTCAGACTGACCTTACGATTATCCAATCAGATTTCAACCTACAACATTGTTCGGTATATACTGCTTCACTGCGCATGTCGCGTTTCAGTAAAACGTCGTGGAGCAGTCTACGCTCGGTATTGAAAGAGACAATGTCCGTAACTTTTAGCTTATACATTTTTTTACCGATTCGTGCTCGAGAGCGCTATCAACTGAGCTAAGCGGGCCAGATGTACTATAGCTTACTATTTAGAGTACTAATGTCGTAATAATTTCGGTGGAATATATATTTTCAAAACACACATGGCAGCGCCCATGATTTTCTTCGTATCTTGATATAAAACATTTCATTTAGTGCATTTCTTTGAATTTATCGTGCAACACGCGAAGACTTTATCTTTATTCGGATATAGATCTATGTGTTTTATGTTGATTTTGTTTTGTTCAGTCGAACGTCATCTGAACTGCATATGAAACGCGCGATTTCATTGGTTGAATTTAGTTGATCTTCTCATGAATATTGATTTGATGAAAGGTCGATCTGACGTGACCTAAAAGGGAGTGTGGTAAGATCCTATAGCGGAGAGTATCAAAGCGTAATTAGGATATGATTTTAATGAGATTGTTGCGGTATTAAATAATATATAACAAAGCCACGATCTGCAATCTGATTGATTCCGATAATTTGGCATGTGAGCGAGCTCTTAACACGGTAAATCACCCTTCAAACAAGGGAAACTACTGCTCCTTGGATTTAAACTGGTTTTCAAAAACGGCGCTACACGAACGAGTCTAGTCTAGATCATCTGCGATTGCTTGCTTGTTTTCAAGACAAAAATCTAGAACAGTCCTCCTGAATAAAGTTGTTTTTTTGCCGATACACTGGTCAGATTTCTGATTGGCTGAGACAGGAACAAGTGCCATCCAAGATATACAAAAGGGCAATACATTTATTAATAAACAAAGAGGGAAACGTCATTATAACATCGACGAACTAAATTGTCCGAAATACTTTAATAAAATAATAATAATTACGGTCACGTGCTTCCAGCTTCAAATAACGGTCAAGACATTAACTTTGTATTTACAAACACGCGTCGAAGATGATCAAGACTATAGCGAGTCTCGATAGCTCTCGCTTGTCAACACGGAACACATCCGAAATCAAAAATATTTGAATGCGTCTCAATACTTCATGATATTTAATCATTTTGAAATCCAGTTAGTTTATTCGATTATTTTGATAAAAATCTAATTTAAAAACGTAGAACCAACAGTGTGTCCGTTTAATTATGAACATGCTTAAGGTAGTTTGTGACAGGGTCTCTCGCCTTAGCAGCTTTGTAATTTGACAGCGTGCGGAAACGAAATCAAAAGAACAAGAAGTCAACCATATTTAGAGTAATTGCATAGACTGCGCGATTTTGGCGGTACTGACGGGCATCCGTGGCTTCGGTTAAATGACAATATGAGCGCATAAAGGTGTCAGTGGAGTTAGAGAAAAATGTTCCCAAAAGTGTTCCATACTTTCTACAGTTAACAAACATATGGCTGTCACTAGATATAGATGTATGTAAACTATTGTGTTTGTTTTAATACAGATTACAAACTGAACAGGACAAAAAGATCTGCAAAAAGTTTGCCGCTTTCCTGCGAGATGACGGCGTCTTTTTGATACGAATGATCGGCAAGAATTCAAACGATATCCTTGTCACGGACCTGGTGACCAAACTTTGGGACATTTACTTGGAGAAACCCATGGTGAAGAAGATGATGGTCTCCGCGGTCTCCGCGGAGGGCAATAGAAACGGATTGAAAAATGGTCACATGTAAATAAACGCACGAGATACTAGTGCATGCTGACATCATGCTATTATTCAATCTAAAACCTGTACCTTATATGCGTCAATGGACGTATATATTGACCTCATAATGAAGTACTGAAAAAACACAAAAAAAACACATACTGACTTCACATTGCTGACGTCATACTATAGAACAATCAATAAAACATGTTCATGATGACGTCATGATATGATCACACGCAGGTAACGTTAATTAAGAACTAATAAATATGTAACTGATAAACATGTGGCGCCGTTTTACTATTCAGTATTTTTTATATTTCTCATTTCTGATATCCTTGCCTTAATGATGACCAGATCTGTTAATATCGCTTTCAATCGGATTTTTACACATGCAATCCCAAATTATTCTAAAAATAAAACAAAAAACATTTTAGCTACATATACATGAAAAAAATTGAAATAGTTTTAAAGTCAGTTTAGTCTATGATTATAACAAATACAATGCTTATATGTTTGTGTTGGCCTTCCTCTGGTGTACATCTTGTTTTAAACTAGCTAATCAACAAATTGTCCATAAAATGAAAACACTAATTGGTATAATGTACCAATGAAGGTCAGCTCTCAATTTCCTTTTTAGAGGAAGCACTACATGGTGCCGTTACCAGATCATCCTGGACATTGCATTCCGTGCCCCGTGTGGTTCCGGGGCAAAGAATAGGGCCACTGCAGATCCCGTTGGAGGGGTAGGCAGACGGGTAGAACACCACCCCACCCTGCCCACTTACCCCAAATGCATGTTCATTTTATAATTTTTTGTTCATGTTCATTAAAGGTCTTCACCATGACCCCTGCATTGTATCAGGTGCCATCTCGCCGAAATCACTAGAGCAGTGGCAGAAAAACAATAAACGTGGCTCCAGCGTAAATGGAGTGTCTACAATAGAATTTGTAGCAATTCTGCAATTCTGCAGTTCTTCAGGTAAGAAGGTTCTAGGCCCATTCTCCATATTTTATCTTGATGTACATGGAGGATGAGCCTGGCATGTTCATTCCTGTTAGGCGCTATATAACCTTTCATGTTTGGTTCGTCTTAAAACCCAGTTCAATTCAATTTATTCCATGATACCTGATTGCTGAAGAATGTTTTCCTGATGTCTGTAAGGCTATATTGTCTGCTTAACTTAAGGGTATGGCATTGTAAGGAATTTTCGGATAACGTGAAACAAATGTCTGGTTGAGTTATAATGTCCATGCAGACATTTTAATACGTCGATCAGATCGGCCTTAATTTGCCTCGACTCGACCCAAATTGAAGGTATTCACTAGAGCTCAAAACGAGACACTCTAGTTAGCTCTACTAGTCAAAGGCCAGTAGGGCTTATACCATGGCTTTTATCCGTCGTCCGTCGTAACTTTTTGAAGTCAGCACTCTAGAGCCTCCATTTTTCATTCGATCTTTACCAAACTTTACCAGATTATTAATATCAAGGAAAGCTAGGACGACTTAAAAATCCAGCGAGATCGGACCAGTAACACCGGAGTTATTGCACTTTAATTAACATAAATTGCTATAGTTTGCCTTGTTAATGATCTAGCGCCTCCCTTTACCAAACTTTGCCAGATTGTTGATATTGATGAAAGCTCGGTCAAGATCAAAAACCAGCCAGATCGGACCAGTAACACCGAAGTTATGGCCCTTGAATTATTGGGGAAAAAACGCTAGCACCCTCATTTTGCATCCAATCTTTAACAAACTTTACCAGATTGTTATGATAAGGCCTTCATTTTTCCGTATTTAAGCAAAACATTGCAGGGATGATAAGTACCAAGCCTAGTTGTGCATATTGTCACCTTGTTCCGGTTGCATGATTTTTGGTGGAGTTACGGCCCTTTACAGGTTTTAATACACATAATGTGTATGGACTAGTTTTGCTGAATCCCTGGCCGGATTTCACGAAACTTGACAAGGATGATCAGTATCAATCCTAGTTATGCATGTCACCACCATGTTTTGGTTGAATACTTTTTGGCAGAGTTATGGCCCTTTAAAAGTTTTACTACACAAACTTTGTCCGGACTAGTTCTCCTGAACCCCTGACCGGATTTCAGAGAAACATTGCAGGAATGATAAGTACTAAGCCTAGTTGTGCATATCATCCCCGTGTTCCAGTTGAACCATTTTTGACAGAGTTATGGCCCTTTACAGGTTTTAATACACAAACCTTGTCCGGACTATGTTCTGCTGAACCTCAGGCCGAATTTCAACGAAACTTGGCAAGGATGATAAGTACCAAACCTAGTTGTGCATATCAGCACCGTGTTCTGGTTGAAAGAAGTTTGGCAGAGTTATGGCCCTTTACAGGTTTTACTACACAAACTTCGTCCGGACGTTCTCCTGAACCCAAGGCCGGTTTCAGAGAAACGTTGTAGGGATGATCAGTACCAAGCCTAGTTGTGCATTCCATCACCGTGTTTCGGTTGAAAGACTTTTGGCGGAGTTATGGCCCTTTACAGGTTTTAATACACAAACTTTGTTCGGACTAGTGCTGCTGAACCCCTGGCGAATTTCAACGAAACTTGGCAAGGAGGATCAGTATCAAGCCTAGTTGTTCATATCATCGCTGTTTTCCGGTTGAATGAAGGATTTGTGGTGGAGTTATGGCTCTTTAAAGGTTTTAATACACAAACTTTGTATTGACTAGTTCTCCTGTCAGAACCCTTGTCTGTATTTCAACGAAACTTTGCAGGAATGATCCGTACCAAATCCAGTTGCGCAAGTCATTGCCATGTTTTGGTTTAATGATTTTTGACACAGTTGTGGCCCCTTATACACAAACCTTATCCGGACTAGTTTTCCAGAACCTTTAGTTGGATTTCAGTGAAATTTGGCAGGAATGATCAGTACCAAGCCTAGTTGCGCATGTCGTTGTCGTGTTTTGTTTGAATGATATTTGGTGGAGTTGTGACTCTTTAAATACACAAACTTTGTCTGGAATAGTTCTCCTCAACCACCATTTGGCTTTCAACCAAACTTGGTTAGGTATATCATTGTCTTGTTCCGGTTGAATGAATTTTCGTGGATTGTGGCCCTTTAAAGGTTTTGATACATAAGCTTTTCTCCTGATCCGCTGCCTGGATTGCCATGTAACGTGTTAGGGATGAAAATCACCAAACCTAGGTGCACATGTCTTTGTCGTGTTCCAGTTCATGATTTTTGGCGGATTTATGGCCCTTTCCCCTATAGCCTAGGGGAGACATCTGTTTTTACTAAAAACGACCCCTAGTTCTAATTTAGTATGGTTATTTAGGGACTCGAGGCACAACACTTATATAAAATGGGTTTAGACCGTCTGCATAAAGGTACCCGGCCTCTATAGGCGGTCAAAATCTATTTTATACAATTGTTGTGCCTCGATTACCAAAATAGAACCTGGGCTGCTTGTTTAAATTGTTAGCATGGGTCAAGGGTTTAAGTTTCTGTTGTGCGTGTTGTTGTTTTATGGGTTTTTTTTGCAATGTTTTAAAAGAAGTACTGATGGGAGGACGACAACCCTTGATATAAGGGCAGTTTTACCAAGTAGAGCGTCCACAGGACCTCTTTGGCCTCTTGTTTTTGCTTTTCCTTGACTGGACACGAACACCATGTTGAAGAACCATACTCAGGTCCCGGTCTAAAAGTGACAGTGCTTCAGATAGACCGCGTATTCGCGTAAATTACTTGTTTATATTTCAAAGTACTCATTTTATTTAATTCACTCCGTACCATGTACGGGCATACTTTTCGTGGTACGCTATTCTTTTAAAAACGATGCGTATTTTGGTAGCTTCCTTTTTAATTTTCGTAACGTATGTAGCATAATTTCACGAGACAAAATTCATTACCAAATAGTCTAAAGACTAAGTTCAGATGTTCAATCAAATCTGATAATCTAGATTCCTTGTTGATGGAGCGAGTTAAATACTATCATATACCGGCCATACTCCTCGGACTGTGGTGTGGCACTATTAAATCTCGCAAAAGGTTAAAACAAGCTGATAAGCCTTGGAACCAGTGAAACTTTACTTGATGTATTTGTAGACAGGTTATGATAAATATATTGAATAAAACTGCATGTGTTAATAAGAAAAATAAAACAAAAATACAGCTTTCTTTTTTGAGAGAAAAAAAAGAAGATAACTCTACAGTAGAATTTTCAGCAACTCTGCAGTTCAGAGTGAGAAGGTTCTAGGCCCGTTCTCCATATTTTATCTCGATGTACATGGAGGATGAGACATGTTCATTCTCCCATTTCTGCTCATGTGAGATAGGCATTTTCCTCATGTGAGATTATAAGAATCCATCATGAGTATCCATGTGAGATAGAGAAATCTCACCCGAGGGTCAGAATTGTAACCAGGGACGAGGCTCTGCCGAGTGCCTGGTTGCAATTCTGATCCCGAGGGTGAGATTTCCCTATCTCACATGGATCACTCATGATGGATTATTTTTCTCCCATTATGTGTTTATTAACGGCATAAAACCAATGACTTTGCTGATTTAAGGCCAGAATAAGGCGACGTCGACGTAACGTCATGACGTCATAAGTCACATGTCATGTAAGATAGAGTTTTCTCACATTTCTGCTCATGTGAGATAGGCATTTCCCTCATGTGAGATAACTCTATCTTACATGACATGTGACTTATGACGTCATGACGTTACGTCGCCGTCGCCTTATTCTGGCGTTAAATCAGCAAAGTCATTCATTTTATGCTGTTAATAAACACATAATGGGAGAAAAATAATCCATCATGAGTGATCCATGTGAGATAGGGAAATCTCACCCTCGGGATCAGAATTGCAACCAGGCACTCGGCAGAGCCTCGTCCCTGGTTACAATTCTGACCCTCGGGTGAGATTTCTCTATCTCACATGGATACTCATGATGGATTCTTATAATCTCACATGAGGAAAATGCCTATCTCACATGAGCAGAAATGGGAGAAAACTCTATCTTACATGACATGTGACTTATGACGTCATGACGTTACGTCGACGTCGCCTTATTCTGGCCTTAAATCAGCAAAGTCATTGGTTTTATGCCGTTAATAAACACATAATGGGAGAAAAATAATCCATAATGAGTGATCCATGTGAGATAGGGAAATCTCACCCTCGGGATCAGAATTGCAACCAGGCACTCGGCAGAGCCTCGTCCCTGGTTACAATTCTGACCCTCGGGTGAGATTTCTCTATCTCACATGGATACTCATGATGGATTCTTATATTCCTGTTAGGGGCCATATAACCTTTCATGTGTTGGTGCGCCTTAAAAACCCAATTGAATTCAATTGAAATGTGAACTTCACTACCGGAAGTCCATGTGCGCACTTCTTATCAATGCAGTTGTCAATGTATTTGTTACGTATGTCTAGTCAGTGTATTTGTTATGTATGATTAATTGTTATGGTAGTTCTGCATATCTGCTAGCATTATTTGTTATGTATATATATGCATATTCAAAGTATTGTTATGAGTGTCTAGTCGTGTGTTATGTATGTATAGTCAAAGTATTGTTATGAGTAGCTAGTCATGTTTTATGTATGTATAGTCAAAGTATTGTTATGAATGTTTAGTCATGTGTTATGTATGTATAGTCTAAAGTATTGTTATGAGTTTCTAGTCATGTTTTATGTATGTATAGTCAAAGTATTGTTATGAGTTTCTAGTCGTGTGTTATGTATGTATAGTCAAAGTATTGTTATGAGTAGCTAGTCATGTGTTATGTATGTATAGTCAAAGTAGTGTTATGCGTAGCTAGTCATGTTTTATGTATGTATAGTCAAAGTATTGTTATGAGTAGCTAGTCATGTGTTATGTATGTATAGTCAAAGTATTGTTATGAGTAGCTAGTCATGTTTTATGTATGTATAGTCAAAGTATTGTTATGAATGTTTAGTCATGTGTTATGTATGTATAGTCTAAAGTATTGTTATGAGTTTCTAGTCATGTTTTATGTATGTATAGTCAAAGTATTGTTATGAGTTTCTAGTCGTGTGTTATGTATGTATAGTCAAAGTATTGTTATGAGTAGCTAGTCATGTGTTATGTATGTATAGTCAAAGTATTGTTATGAGTAGCTAGTCATGTTTTATGTATTTATAGTCAAAGTATTGTTATGAGTTTCTAGTCATGTGTTATGTATGTATAGTCAAAGTATTGTTATGAGTAGCTAGTCATGTGTTATGTATGTATAGTCAAAGTATTGTTATGAGTAGCTAGTCATGTGTTATGTATGTATAGTCAAAGTATTGTTATGAATGTTTAGTCATGTGTTATGTATGTATAGTCTAAAGTATTGTTATGAGTTTCTAGTCATGTTTTATGTATGTATAGTCAAAGTATTGTTATGAGTTTCTAGTCGTGTGTTATGTATGTATAGTCAAAGTATTGTTATGAGTAGCTAGTCATGTGTTATGTATGTATAGTCAAAGTATTGTTATGAGTAGCTAGTCATGTTTTATGTATTTATAGTCAAAGTATTGTTATGAGTTTCTAGTCATGTGTTAAGTATGTATAGTCAAAGTATTGTTATGAGTTTCTAGTCATGTGTTATGTATGTATAGTCAAAGTATTGTTATGAGTAGCTAGTCATGTTTTATGTATGTATAGTCAAAGTATTGTTATGAGTGTCTAGTCGTGTGTAATGTATGTATAGACAAAGTATTGTTATGAGTGTCTAGTCGTGTGTTATGATTGTATAGTCAAAGTATTGTTATGAATGTCTAGTCATGTGGTATGTATGTATAGTCAAAGTATTGTTATGAATGTCTAGTCATGTGGTATGTATGTATAGTCAAAGTATTGTTATGAGTGTCTAGTCATGTGGAATGTATGTATAGTCAAAGTATTGTTATGAATGTTTAGTCATGTGGTATATATGTATAGTCAAAGTATTGTTATGAGTGTTTAGTCATGTGGTATGCATGTATAGTCAAAGTATTGTTATGAATGTTTAGTCATGTGGTATGTATGTATAGTCAAAGTATTGTTATGAATGTTTAGTCATGTGGTATGTAGGTATAGTCAAAGTATTGTTATGAATGTTTAGTCATGTGGTATGTATGTATAGTCAAAGTATTTATTATTCTCATGCCTATTTAATGTATTTGCCATGTGCCTGTATAGTCAATATATGTATGTGTTACGCAAGTCTAGTCAATGTATTTATCATACATGTCTAGTCAAGGTATGTGTTATGCGTGTCTAATCAATATGTGTGTTACGCATGTTTTTAATGCATGTCATACAGATATATGTAAATTTTAGATATCGCTCACATGCAGATTGATAGGAACCAACCAGATTGCAGGTCGTAACATTTGTAAAAGTATTTCGAGCATTGTATACGAACTACGACAGAATAAATCTAGATTGGTTCCTACCATTCTGCATGTAAGTACTCCGTGAATTGTTACCTTTATTTTGTTAAAATACTTAAATTTGCTTTTCATGAATCATGTTAAAAAAATAAATTATTTTCAAGTTTTGAAAGTATATGAAAATACTACTTAATAAAAATGTCATTATAAATGTGGTGTGTCCTTTTGTCAAAGGTCAAGTTTACATAAACTAAATTAGCCTAAGTAAAGTTGTTTATATTTAACATGTTTAAAGTAGCTATCACGCCATCAACAGGCACATTTTAAAATAGATGTACACCGTACCTAAACCTAATGACGATGAGATTTATATATTACTCGCATTTTGAGAATCCAAACTCTATAGATCCAAAATAAGAGGCTTTAACAAGCCAGGCCAAACTCTAAAATTGGAACGTCGAATTAAGAATTTATTTCATGCTTATTCAATCACGGGTATTTTAAGAACCCGTGAAAAAAATTATATTTTTAATCGGCACATATACATTTTTATATGACCTGGGCACCTGGATAGATTTTTAATAAACACTTTTAGTTCGAATTTGGCGGGTTAGTTCCTTTAAACATTCCATTTGTTATTCCATTTGTTATGTGTTCACGTTCTCTTGTTTCTCTTCTTTTTATTTTTTTTAGTAATGATGGAAATAACCATGTGAATCTGACAAAGATGAATTGATTTTGACAAAGATGAATTGATTCTGACAAAGATGAAGTACTAGCAGTTCCCTGTAATAAAATCCAATAATTAATCATTATAAATAACGTCACTTTTTATCAAGCCATAACAAAATCGCCGAGACATGCCGACCTACAAATGACGCTTTTTACCGCCAAGTTTAAAATAGCTAACCCTGGCGCGTAACCATATTTAGCAGACACCTTTATGGGGTCTTGTATTTTACAAATATAGGTTCAGTGAACAATAAAAGTTCGTCGATGGCTTATTTAATATATTTGTATCAGTGTAATACAGAAATAATAGATTTGAACGATTCTAAAAAAAGAGTACCAAACCTGCTGTACGCTGTTTGAAATATTCCACATAAAACACGACTGGAACCCAGGCAATATACACTTTTAAAAACAAAAACGTTGTGATTTATACTATTTCTAAATGATGCCTCTCCGATATTTTATAAAAAAATGATTCTATGTTGTTTAACCAGATATGTTTGTTTTCATTATTTAAACATTAGCTTTTGGTCATGCATCTGTATGCTTTTATTTTCTTTCCTACTTTACCTTTGACTTATATTCACGTTGTTATTCTGTAATCAAATGTTTTAATGTAGCATTGTTAAAACTTGTTTATTCTAATGTGGTTATGCCTATGATCAAATAAATGTATGACTTACCATTTTAACATTTGCTGTATGTTCATTAGTAACAGTCTATTAAATCATTTTAGAATTATTTTATTTTAGAATTTTGTGATTCTTGGTTTCAAGAAACTCATTACGCAATGAGTGATACAAACAGTCTTAATCTGATTCTCACAGCAATTAAAAGGCTTATTCAGTTCTGAGAACACACTGAGTTGCGTCGTTATAGCATGGCGTGATGTCATAATACCAGGGTGTGATGTCATATAAATACCAGAAAGTGATGTCATGATAGAAGCAACCAAGTAAAAATATGAATGAAGCATTCTGATTGGTCCAGTGATAAAAACTGGATCAATGAAACCAGTTAATTTAAAGCTCATTATATTCTCAGAACACACTGAGGTTTTACTTTACATTGAGTAATGAGGTTTTGAAACCCAGAAACACAAAATTCTAATAATAAAGTAATTATAAAATAATTTAATAGACTGGTTAGTGTGGATTTATGTATGACAAGTTGTGCTCCTGTTGTTTTGCATATCACCAAACCTAAATAAGTATGTTCAATGGAGTTGATGACTGAACGATTTTTTTTTTAAAACTGGATGTTTTGATAAAGTGCTTATTTTGTTTAAACTGGTGTCTATGATATGATCGAAAGAGTGAATTGGTGTGATAAGGTTGTTTTGCAAATTACCAAACAGAATACTTCAGTAGTTCGATACTGTTACTTGCATTATAAAACAAATGATTTGTAATGTGCATTGTGGTTCAGGATCAGTTCGATCGATGTGTTTAAGCAGTTCTAATGGTTATATCGAAACGAGTATGTATACGGGTCCATAACACTGTCAAAAATCATTCAACCGGAACATGGCGATGACATCCGCAACTAAGCTTGGTACTGATCATCCCTGCCAAGTTTCGATGGAATCCGGTCAGAGGTTCAGGAGAACTGGTCTGTACAAAGTTAGTGTATTAACATTTTAAAGTGCCATAACTCCGCCAAAATCTGTCAACTGGAACACGGCAATGAAATGTGCAATTTGACTTGGTACTGATCATCCCTGGAAAGATTCGTTGAAATGCATCAAGAGAATTAGGACAAAGTGTGTGCATTAACATCTTTAAAGGGCCATAACTCCGCCAAAATCATTCCACCGGAACACAGTGACGATATGTACAACCAGGTTTGGTACTGATCATCCCTGCAAAGTTTCACTGAAATCCGGCCAATGAAGGCCCTTTCGGCTTAACGAGGCAAAATACAGCATTTTTTAAAACTAAATCAAGGGCCAAAACTCCGGTGTTACTAATCCGATTTGGTTGGTTTCGAACTTGATCGAGCTTTTATCAATATCAACAATCTGGGACAGTTTTGTAAAGATAGGATGCAAAATGGAGGCGCTAGAGTGTTGACAAGACAAAATATAGCAATTTTCGTTAATTCAATGGCAATAACTCCGGTGTTACTAATCCAATTTGGTTGGTTTTCAAACTTGTCCAAGCTTTCATTGATAGTAACAATCTGGTTAAGTTTGGTAAAGATCAGATGAAAACAGAAGGTGCTAGATTGTTGAAATCAGCAATTTAACGCATTTTTCGGTAATTCAAGAGCCATAACTTTGGTATTATTAGTCCAATCTGGCTGCTTTTCGAACGTTATCGAGCTTTTATCAATATTAACAATGTGGCAAAGTTTGGTAAAGATAGGATGCAAACTGGAGACGACAGTGTTGGCAAAGCAAAATAGATCAATTTTCGTTAATTCAAGGCAATAACTCTGGTGTTACTGGTCCGATCTGGCTTGTTTTTTGGTGCTAGAGTGTTAACATCAAAAGGTTAACGGACAGACGACGAACAAAAGACCATGGCATGAGCCCTACAGGCCAGTAGAGCTAATAACTTGCATATTTTGAGAATCCAAACTCTATAGACACAATATCAACGGCTTTAACCAGCCAAGCCAAACCCAAAAACCGGAGTGTCGAATTAAGAGTTATCAACTCATAATTCATTTTATGCATATTCAATCACGGGTATTTTAAGAACGTGTTAATAAACCTATACTTTTAACTGCAGATATACATATATTGTATGGCCTGAACACCTGGATAGTTTTGATAAACGGTTTTGCAGTGTAATTTTGTCGTTATTTGGCGGTTTAGTTTCTTTAGTGATTTAAAAATACTATCTAACATGGTTTATTAATATACTCAATGTTGATTTAAGAAACGCTACGTTCCAACAACACATTTAAATAGGATGAAGCTGTATATTCTTCTCGATACATAAAACTCCATGTTAGATAAGAAATAAAATATTTTCAGCGTGTTTATATTGTGCGAGATCAAAACCTGGTGTTTGGGACTTGAAACACATCGAAACCGCGGGCCGGCTGCCCTTGTTATCGATGAACTTCAAGTCCCGCCCACCAGGTATTGATCTGGGACAATATAAACCCGCTGGAAATATTTTATATCTTAAAAACAGTAGCCCGTGTGGACCGTTGAAAAAATAATGTCACGACTTATCCTGGAAGAGGGGTAGATTTTCCCGAAACGTATGTTTATTTTGTGATTTTTTTGTCAATTGCTGAATAAATTTGGTAATCACGCTGGGTTGCAGAAAACACACGGACTTGAATTAAGTTTCGGGCGAACCAACACAAAAATAAAAACTCCATACAAATTAAAATAATTGTAACTTGTAAATAATCCATAAAAGTTATCGTTTTTGGATTCTGAACTCCGTCTAATTGTGCTTTGTATTTGGAGCACGTTTCAAGCCTTTATTTGAAGCTGGTTTGAAGTTACAGGCCGGACTATTGAGGGGAAAAAAGAAAGAAACATAACTACGTGACACAATGCATGTCAGAGTTATGGAACCTGAATGTTGCACGTCGTTACACATTTCGTCCGAATGACAACGACGCAAACACATTCATGTCAGATTTGGAACCTGCACTATGCACGTGGTTTCATGACATGTGGAATGTTACTACGTCTCGAATTGAAATTTAAACAAAGAAATACGTTCCTTGGACGCGAAACAATATAATATAGGTTAGCAAAGTATCACACTTATAAAATGCATACAAATGTATGTATAGTGCCATCACAACGGTGTCTATTTGTGGCAGTGAGCCCGATGATCAACTGTATAGTGATGCCACACTAAAATAAACCGCCGTAGACACATGATATGATACCCATCAAGTCACAATACGAGCGTATATTGACACCGAATAGTTATTTTTCTATGTCAATTGGTTAATTGTTTGCCTCGCGACAGTACAACTCCGGACACAAATACACGTTTAGTGGGATCAACACATAATTTGGCAAAATATTGGGGTCAAATTATACGCTGACCCCATCCCTACCCACCATCACCACCCATCAGATTATTGAACCCTCACCCATGTCACTACGCCTGTGACAGGTTAAATCCAATGCACACATGGACTGCAGACTTAGTGAAAAGCAGGTCTGGCTGATAGGCCGGCTCAAAGGTGGTTTCTGAGGTTACATGAATGGGCAACTGGTTCCAATCCATGATGATTCTACGGAAGAAGCAGTTGGTGTTCTGTGACAATTTCTACAAGTCCGTGCCAAATCTTAAAGACCATATATAGCCTGTTTCTCGAGACTGTCCCACTGGAGTGCATGTATGATGTCAGTGGCACAGCCAGGAGTCATGTCCGCATAGTTGTTGCACCTGCTCCAGCGCCATGATATCTCCTTGACGGTGTGCGTCCCATACCATTTACTCATAGCAGGGCGTACAATGGGTGTAAGTGGCAGCCCTTACAGGTTTGGTGCCATCTCTGAAGTTTCTCTGTAGGCTTTTGCCAACGACGTTGGGATTGTGTTGATTCCAGCTCAGGTTGTTTGGCAAGGTGACCTTTATATGCATGCTAGTCAGGGGCGTACCTGGAGCATTTTTAAATGTACGCCAGATATGAGAAGCGTAGCTGCGAACCGAGCAGCGACGCTGCGAGTGGGTGGTAGGTGTGGGAGGGGGTATCCCACTCCTGCCGGTGGGGGTTGGGGGCCTCCCCCAAGAAAAATTTGAAAATTAGGAGGCAACTGATGCGTTCTCAAGCTATATTTCAGCGTTAATATGGCATTTTGAACTTTTATTTTTCCACTTTTGCTGACGAATTGTACGCATTGGCGTACGTGCGTATGCCTGGATACGCGCCTGCTAGTATCAATCGTTTCAAGGGTGTTATCATGTAGCATGTATGAATACTGGCCTAGTCGCTTCCTGTTTCTGGGTGAGATGCGGATCATTGAGCACTTACATTTACAGGAGTTATAACTCATCAGCATGTCTTCTCCCATCCGTCCAATGCCCAGATCTTTCTGCAGTAGGAAGCTGCCTTGAAGCAGGAACGTGCATTAAACATTCCTGCTTGATGGCTGTTGATGACTCTGAAGAGCAAACTGTCGTCTGCAAATAAGCGGGCCTCTGAAAAATTGCAAGTCTGGCAAGTTGTTAATGAAGGTCAGAAAGAAGAGGTGTCAATGACAAGCCCCGGGGAACTCCAGTTTTAGAGTACATCAACCTAAGATGATGGGCACCTTCTAATGCGACCTTCCGCTCACGGTTGCCAAGGTCACAGTGGGATTATTTGCCAAGTGTCAGTTCTAAAGTTTCAGGTTATACATTCCGGACACTCAGTCCCAGAACGGACATTTCGCAGAGAATCCCACTGTGTTTGAAGGAAGCAGTAAATTTGCAATTCGATTATACTGAATAGGGTGTAAACAAGTTAATTATTGTAATAAGGTTAACGAGTGTCCGGAATTTATAACATTAAACTTTAGAACCGACTTGGCAAATAATCCAACTGAGTTTGAAGGATGCAGTAAGTTTTCCAATTTGACAAGTGTCAGGAATTTATAGCATGATACTTTGACATTGACACTTGGTAAATAATTCCACTGATGGTTGGAGGCATACAGCAGCCGTACAATTCAGTACATACTGAATTGTATCTAAACCAGCTCATTTATAAGATATACTCGGTAAAAAAGTTTTGGACCAGGGTATATAAAGTCATATAAAAATAAAAATAGTGGACAGAATTTAAGTGTCTTTTTTTTAGTAACCAAGGTCTTCCCTACCCGGTTAATTTGGTACCAGAAACATTAAATTCCAAACAAGATTTGATTTTAAAAAAATATCGCGAACACACAAAGGGTCTGTAAAAAATGTTGCAAAGTCCATAAAAAGTAACAGTTACAGACATTCGAGTAACCAATAAAAAGATTATTATTTTTTTGCAAAATTTCATTGTAAACGATAATTATTGTTGATTTTGATCTATTGTCAATTATCAACTGATATAATAACGGGTCAATTATAAACTGTCAATAATATACAATTATGGACTTTTCAGCTGTTATACATGATGTGATATGCACCAAAAAAATCATTATTGACCGAGGCGATAGCCGAGGTCAATAATGATTTTTTGGTACATATCAACATCATGTATAACAGCTGATAAGTCCATAACTGTTTTATTATATAACCCTCAATTTACAATTATATAAAACAGGTCAATATCAAAAAAACAATTATATAAAACAGGTCAATATCAAAAAAACAGGTCAATATCAAAAAAACAGGTCAATATCGCTAGATATTTTTTCTAAAAAATTACTTTTTAGCCAATGAAAACGCGTCTATTTATAGGTTATATAATAATAACGGTTATGGCCGAATGTCATGGTTCAGTGATCATTGGACGTGTTTATTCGACCAGGGACAGGCTCACGGAGTGTCATGGAAATGGTGGTATTGTTTTGTTTATTTTATTTGATGTAATGGAATACATTTTTGTTTTTGATTTGATACGTAGAATATTAAAATCCGTCAACTGGTTTTCTTTTTATGCGCCATTATATGCCCTAGTCCAAAACTTTTTTTACCGAGTATACTAAGAATGTTATAAGGGTGCAGAATCAGATTAGACTTATTAACCTTTTCGGCGCCAGTTGTCAAATGTCGTCTGCTAAAATTTGAATTCGAACCTTCCGGTAATATTTTATATATAAAATGGTATGGAAAACATTCTTACTGAGTGGCGAACATTGTAAACTCTGATCAGCCTGCACACAGTGTGCATGTTGATTTGGGCCGACACTGGTATACAATTGTAGTATAAAAAGCAGAGGAGGCATTCAACTCTACCTTTTCCTCGTCCAGTCGTTGTCCATGTCAAAAGTGTAAGGAAAGTAATCACAATACAAAACAAGCAAGGTTTTACGCAAGCGTAAAGTAGCTGCCGAGAGAAAATAGCATTATATCTGGGTAGGAACTGGGACCAAAGTTAAAGATAATATCAGATCAAGTCACGTGTGTTAAAACAATATTGAAAAAAAAATGTTGTCACGAAGATGTAAAAATGCCACGACAGTTTTTTCTTACCGGACAGTTTACCATCAGTTCTTCCTACCAAGACATTTTGAATCAAGGTGGACGACTTCGCTTCGTTCTGGTCAAATCCTTGACATGCGTTACATATTGATTACATATTCACCATTGTAAGAAGTACACATCAGCACAGAAATACAGTTGTTCACATGTAAGAGATGCGTGTGCGTTAGCGTGCTTTAGAACACAGATAAACTGATGATGATAAACTGTTCACTTTGATTTTGCACAGTTAAGAAGGTGCCACCTTGGTTCTAGAAGACCATGTGAATGACTAAATGTCACGATCCTAAATTATTTCGGAAATTGTCATGGTCTCATTCCCGTTGAATGGTTACAAAATAGTTTTATCAATGCGAATAGGCTTTATTTAATTTACAAAGTCATTGCATTTCAGGTACATATATATTTATTAAAATGTTCTACATATATATTTATTAAAATGTTCTATATGGCATAAAACATTTGCGATGTCCGTATTTTGTCACGTGTACAAAAAAATAGACATACTACCCCTGACTGTTTGTGATTCATAATCGCAGGATGAAATGATATCAAATTAGGATAGCTTGTATTGATCTCAGGACGGGTATTGTCATGAACCATATAACCTTTATTGAAATATCTCAATTATTTTGAAGGAGAATACTAATGGGACTCCTTTGGTTCATGTGCATTAAATCAACCCACGTATCCATAATAAAAAGAGTATTTATAGTCTAGGGAAACAATTTCATTGATATAAAACGTTCCCATTTATTCTCAAACCAGGTCAGCCACCCATATATGCACTTAAATAATAATGCCGGTATCTACGCAAAAGGCTACATGTAAACGTTTCGTGGATAAAATGCAAATACGGATGAACAGATCTGATTGCGAGCTTAAGAATAAAACGCAAAGACGTAAAACAAATACAATCGGATGCCCATGAAAAAAACGAAGGTAATTTGCCGTATTATGTCAGTATGTAACTAACCCAGTAAATGCGACAAACGATAACTCTGCAAAGGACATTTTGTTGTTTTGTATTGTGATTACTTCCCTTACACTTTTGATTCCTCCTAAAGGTTGATTGTGTGTGAATTAAAATGTAAATGCCATGTTGTCATTCATATCTAGGCCCAATTAAAATTAAAACTGAATAACTTACATTCTCATCACAAATGACACATATGCTGCCAACAAATCCACAGAAAAATGGGGGTCGTGTATCTTCTAAGAAAGAACTTGTCTCATGATTGAATGCTCCCTTTCAAAAACTTAAACACTGTGATGCAAAAATAATGTATATATACAAGCGATTTTTTTTTTAAAAACTCACAATTTTAACATAACAATGCTTGAAAAATGTAACAAATAGATCAACAATGTGATATAAACCTAAAATAGCACTTTAAATTAGTGAAAATGTATTTTTTTACAAAAAGAAATGAGAATTATTTATTGACCGCCATTATGCGACTACCCCAGGCCGACATTTCCTGTGTTGAAATGGGTGTGCTACACCTGTAAGAATACTTCACTGTGAGTGAATTTTCAAAGCAGCTATTCTGACAAAGCCTAGACTATAACGCATTAAAGAAAGAAACTTTTTCGCGAATCGACTGAGCATCGATCAAGATATACGCGTTTCAAAAAAGAACAGAGAGGTCGACAGCTACAAAAATCAGCGTACATTTTTTGAGTTTTAACCTACCTTAACTGTTTTATACAATGCCATTGGGCATACCTATACTTGATATAATGGATTAAATGCTTCATACAGTCAATAAACATGAAGAAATCAAGAGGTTTATTTACCAAAACTGCTCTTTGAATGCAAAATGTGCTGATTTTCATGCCAGAATCCAGTTATCAAGGCAGTTTTTCACTTTTGGTGGCATCATACCTTAATTTGGTAACACTACATGCATATATAGGCATCCCAAATACCCCTAAATGTAAGTCTGGTAAGTTTTAATGATTGAGCAGCATACTTTGCCTACAGTTCTCTCTGACATTATCTCAGTAAACCCAATTTTAGTGGGTACGGAGAAGGATTTTATGGTGTCATACCTATAAAAGCAGGATTTTAAAAATAGTAATGCTAAATTATGATGACAAATACACATATCTTCATTTTGATACCAAACAAGCCAAATGTTTCTCCAGGCCATCATATAAAGACTTAAAATATCTGAGATGCTAAAATATTGTATTCATACACTCATTTCCATATAAGCAAACAAAATTAAAAACTCATAATTTTAACATGACAATGCTGGAAAAATGTAACAAATAGATCAACAATGTGATATAAACCAAAAATAGCACTTTAAATTAGTGAAAATGCCTTTTTTTACAAAAAGAAATGAGAATTATTTATTGACCGCCATTATGCGACTACCCCAGGTCGACATTTCCTTACCCCAGGCCGACATTTCCTATGTTGCAATGGGTGTGCTATTGAATTCCTCCTCTGCTTTTTATACTACTTCAAATCACTGTTTTTATCATGGTGAACTTGTTTACCAAGGTTTGGTAACCGTGTTTTTTCAGTAATCCTAACTACAGCCTCACTGATGAATCGACGCATTGCCTGAAAAAGAAGACCCATATTTTAACAGGTGTTTCTTCTTTTCTAGTGCGGATACAAATAAGGAAATGTCATTCAGAAATTTCAAATAATTTCCTCGATACATTATTTAAGTTATATATTGTTTATGTAGCTATTTCATCTATTGCTGTGCGTTTTATAAATAGATCAATCATCATCATCACGTGATCTTGCGTAAAATGTATTAATATGCTGTATTGTTCTCCTAGGATAGTGTATTGAGATTTGTAACCAGTTAATTTTATAATTTATTTCTCTTGCAACACCATCAAACGTATATCGCCCATCTTTCTTGGATTTATATGTTTAAGAAATATACATGGCCTTTATAGTCTTCATATAATATTTAATAGGTTTGGTCAGTAATGGTTATCGCATAAGCTACTATCCTTTGTAAAAAGTTGTTGCTGCCCATTCTCCGGAATAAGATTTTTCGCTTACTTTGTAGTACGCTGTGTAATATTCTTAAGTTTTTACTTCCCTTGCTATGAAGTTAAAATGACTGATTCGGTAGTAAAATAATCCTGAATACTTGTGCCAATCGTGTCGGCGAGACCGAATGCAATTCAACATTATCTGACTCAATCGGAACTGCCTCGTCGGATTACCGAGTACGGAAATTGGCGAAGAGTTCCGATTGTATCTGACTGGGTATATATGTCGTCATTTGATCCCGGGTGACTATTTTTAGACTTCGGGTCTATTCGGACATTCCGGTTTTAGAATAAGTATAGTTCATCAAAATGTGTAAAGGATTGATAGCTCAGTCGGGAGAGCAGCAGTCCCAGAAAACTATAAAGCGAGCGGGATGCAAAAATTCAGTACACAAGGAGTTATCCTCCATTTTCTTAAACCATGCATTTTCGGTAAAAACATAGAATATTCACAGAAAAACACAACACCGATTGTGTAGGTAACAGTTTTTGATTATCAAAAATCATAAAATTAACTCCAAATAAGGTTTCCATAGCATACAAGAGTATGGCTTGGCACAATTTGAAACCGTTTAAGGGAATAGTCAGTGAAGTGTGCTTCTGAACAAGGACAATACGGTTATTGGTGCCATTTAGTGGTATATCAGCGCTTCTGCACAAGGACAACACGGTTATTGGTGCCATATAGTGGAATATCAACGCATATCAACGTTCGTGGAATAATAGGAGAGTTTCACAGGAACAAGTTATGTCCTACCGCCTACGAAAGTCGTATTTACTTGTGTAAATGAAAATGAATAAATGTTTTGCTGTAAATGCAAATCACACCCATTTAGTCTTATTATTTTATTTTATGTCATTCAATAATAACAGTAATATTGAATTAATAGGATTCATGATCTGTGTCGTTGAATAGCCTAAAATATAAATATTTTATAATTGTAATTCGTTTTAAATTATAAGACATGTTTACCTTGTTGTCAATTGGGAAAAGTAATGGAAGGTTTCATAATCTTTTAAAAAGTGTTACTGAATTCAAATACAGGGCTGTATATTGTATACAGTACCGGATTGTGAATAAATATAAAACCTCTCATCGAAGTAGCAGAATAAATCGTCCCGCAATACTCTACCTACTTTACTAACGGGTGGATTCATTGCACTACGTAGGTACATAATATAAAACCATTAGATCTACGATTCTTAAACTAAACAGGACTTTAAAGTGCGTATTTAAAATTCTAAATACGCACTTTACAACAAACGAGTCAGGACAATACGTGTATAGAATTGCAAAGTTTGCACGCTCATAAAGATACGGTTTTGCTTCTTCAAACAACAATGAAGCTGCTATCTGGGCGACACAATCTGATCTTGTCTAGGGTCATTTCCCCCTAAGTGTAGGTAGTATGTAGTATGTAATATGTAGTATGGCAATTATCGTAACAAGGTATTGATATACTATCTGGCAGATAACCTTGACAAAGTAACATCACGTATCACATGACAAGGACCGATATTAATCCACACAACCGTGCACACTATGAAACGTGCGACAACAGATCAGGCCAGTAAATATCGAGACAGACTCTACATATTATAATGGTTATAATGATATCCTTAAATATGGGCATATCGTTAAACATTGTATAATAGTAGTATAGATACTGAGAGTATAGGGCCAGTTTTTCCCTCGCGACAAAGCAATCAAACAGTTATCAGTTCTCTCCAGTTGCCCTTAACACAAACATTTGCAAACGCCAAATGGCGATGGCATACTTGCTACCAGACCCCTCACAACTATACAAACTGCTTGATTGCCCTTCGCTTAGGAAGAACATAACCAGTACCCCCTGTATCTATTAATTTTGTAAATAACTAATAACATTTGCAATTCATTAAGCAAAGTCAGACGGAACCGGACAGTAGTCTTCATCTTCGCTCTGTATATCATTTTTTACCACGGAGTATTTTATTTTCCTACACTTTGCTATTTTGTATTTTAGTTCAAGAAGCTTTTCTCTGTTTTTATCCTGCTCACGTTCATAATTATCCATTTCAACTAGCAATCGTCTTTTATTGGTGTCCATAAAATCATCATGAACTAATTCATATTCTACTTGGAATTGCCTACCTCTCATCAATTGTCTTCTATATTTATCTTTTAAATTGTTAAGTTTTCTGCAAACCCTTTTTAACTTTCCTTGTTCCATTATATATAACAATACTATATATAATTATTTTTAAACCTTAATATTTTCCATATCCTTAAATGGGACCCAACTATTGAAATCTTGATTGTAACCATTCCATTTAATCAATGCTTGTTTCTTTTTGTAATCACGTCGTATTACCTTTTCAATCCTGAATATTTTTTGCTTTGCTTTTATCATTTCTAATTCATAAAAGCTTCCATCAATGTTTTCGTTGTTCAATTTTTTTATTTTGTATGTCACAGGATTTGTGTTTTGAATTTCATCAACAACAAATATTTCTTCGGTCCAATTTGGAGTATAACCTTTCTCAAACGTTCTTTTATATTTGCTGATTCGAACATTATCCCCTATTTTAAACTTCGGCTTAATTTGATTACTTCTCATTTTTCCATACAAGTTGAAATACACCGTTCCTTTATTTTTTCCATCACTTGCTTCAGTCGGTGTCATTGTAATACTTCGATGTTTTGTGTTATTATACTTGTCAACCATTTCTTGCAACACTTCTAAATATGTATTTGCATTGTTAGCTGTAAAATATTCCACATCTTTTCTTTTAATGTTCGGTTGAATCGTTCAATTACTATAGCTTTTCCGAAATTAAAAGTGTGATACATTTCGATATTATTATCAACAAGGAATTGCTTAAACGTCTTGTTATAAAACTCCGCACCTTGATCAACTCACAACAATTTACACTGTCTTCCTGTTCTGATTATCTGTTGGAACGCTTTGGTAATTTCTAAACTAGTTTTATTTGGAACCGGCGCAACTCAAGCATATTTGCTAAACACATCAATAACAGTAAGTAAGTATTTATTACCTTTATTATACTTTGAAAACGATTGCATGTCAACCAAATCAGCAGACCATATTTTATCAATTTCATTAACAATCACACGGCGTTGAGTGAACCTTCTTCGTATAGGTTTATGAAGTTCATCTGCTAACTTGTCAGTCCACTTCAACGCCTTTTCTCGTTTTTTGATGCTCCGAGACCAAGTTTATATTTTGTACTAATAACTGGTTTTACTATCAAATTCTTAGCAATATTTTCTCCAATAGTTTTAGACTTACTAGATTTTAAACCAGCAAACATGTTTTTATCAAACATTGATTTATTACTAGGATTTTCATCATAACAATAATCATGATCTTTACAAACAGCATCTAATTCATTTACAGGTTCTCCGCTTTCAATCGGATTACCAGGACCATAATATTTATAACCAGGAATTGTTAACCCCTTTTTAGATTATAAAGGAAGTAACGCTTTATGAATATCAATATTTCCACCTTGTGTACTTTTAACAAACTGTGTTTTAGTAATACCACAAGATGCACAAGTTGCTTTTAACATTCTTCTGCCATTTTTTGCTAATATGTACTGAGGATTAACATTTTCAGTAACCATCTTTTCTTTAACACAGTAACTCATTTATATTATGGTTAGATTAAACTTCGTTTACAAAATATGATTTTATAATGTTTTCATTTTCTATTGGTTTGTATGGTTTTAATATTTTATAAAGAATATTGTACACACTATTTCCTTCTTGCAACTTTTTGACAAAGTACAAACAGAAATATCCGCACAAGACACTTGTTTTGTCTTTATATTGAATAGTGTTGTATTTTATATTAGGTATGTACGCCAAAACTTCTTTTGCTTGACTCAGACCAAACGGATCGAAGTAATAATTATCATAATAACAAATCCAGTGTGTGCCAGGTCCAATATGATCATCAAGATTAATAATACCACATTCTTGTTTGTTTTGTTTTGCTGGTAATTTGTTTTTGCTGTACACCCCACTGAATTTCTGTATGCCTAAATGCTTAACCCACTTTATTATGTCTAAGTTAGAGATAGGTTCATTTTTAAATTTTATTTTTTATTTACAAATGGGATGCTTCTATATGGCCTAATGTGTGAGTCTACTTGCAAACCTTTTCCACGATCAACTCTTAGTCCTTTTCCTTTTCTGCCTACTTGCAATCCTTTTCCAGTTGAACCACTAATAAGAGATTCGATCAATGGAATTCCTAATGATGCAAGCAGTCCGAGAAATCCCCCGTCTTGTTGTTGTTGCCTTGTCAGTTTAATAGGGCAGCAACCTTTTGACTTTATTATCTTGTTTTTTTGTGCAAGTGTTAATTTATTTGATCCGAGAAGTGCTTGTTTTTTGTCACTAGGAATAGTTACCATCCCATTCCAAACAGTTTGCCAATTCCAGTACTTGCTAAGTCACTTAGTGCTCCTGTTGCTAGTGGTGCTAATACCTTTGGAGCGAGTCTAGCAACTGTTGGTAATATTGTTTTAGTTAACAAACCAGCTAATGCACCTAAAAAGCCTCCATTTTTAGACTGAGACCACATTTGTTAATTTGATATACTTATGTCTAATCCCCGTCCATCAGATTTAGCTTTGTTAATATTGTTAATCTGAGTAGCTGTCAGCAGCAAAGGAAAGTGTCCAGTTAGTTGATTATTTTTTAGCCAGAGCGTTAATTCACTTTTGTTTTCATAAGCCCTCGCTAAACTCTGTTTCTGACCATCTGTTAAATCTATCGAATACTTTACGTAATAAATACTGATAAAGGTGATCCTTTGAGAGCAACAAACACAATTCAGAGAATAAAGCAGCAGACTCGGTTTTATTGAGTCTGTTCATGAAAAGTAATGAATGAAGCAACACTTCTCACGCCCCCTAGCACCGGCTTAAACGGTATTCTACTTTAAAGCCACCTATATTGGGCTCGTTGGTCCCAAAGGACCAGTAAAAAATAACACTACTGATTCGTAGCACGGGGAGACTTTTTACAGCCGCCACACTGTACTAAACGAACGCTAGTGTGCATGTTAATAAATACTGATAAAGGTGATCCTTTGAGAGCAACAAACACAATTCAGAGAATAAAGCAGCAGACTCGGTTTTATTGAGTCTGTTCATGAGAAGTAATGAATGAAGCAACACTTCTCACGCCCCCTAGCACCGGCTTAAGCGGTATTCTTCTTTAAAGCCACCTATATTGGGCTCGTTGGTCCCAAAGGACCAGTAAAAAATAACACTACTGATTCGTAGCACGGGGAGACTTTTTACTGCCGCCAAACTGCACTAAACGAACGCTAGTGTGCATGTTAATAAATACTGATAAAGGTGATCCTTTAAGTCATATATACTATAAGTTAGACTAAACTATTACCAATTCATTTCCAACAGTATCAATAACATCTTCTTCCTTATATAAGACTAAAGCATAAACTTTATATCTAGCGGTAGGAACGTTGTTTAGTTTATATCTCAAACTTTGTTGTTTTGGATCAACACTGACTTCATTTTCCTTGTAACTCAAATCGAAATATATAATTCCGAAGAAATTTTTAAAATTACTCACATTGAGTAAAGTTCCAGTGTTTTTATCATTTTGTTTGAAAGAATAATTAATAACATCTCCGAATATTCTGATGATATTAGCATAACTATATTCAGTTTCTGGATAATAAACTCCATTTCCAACTTCCAATCTAGCTGATTGTAAATGGCAATTAGCATCAGCAGCATTTAGTTTAAACGTATCCAAAAGATGAGGATTTTGTGTCTGGGAAGAACTCTTGTCTGACCTTTGCAGATAAACAAAAACATGTTTCGGAGTTTTGACTCCAGCCGTTATTCTAAATACGGATTCTGTTAGTTGAGTACTTCCGCTTTCTTGTATCATTTGTTGTTGTCCATCTTGTTGTTGTCATGTGATTTGTCATTACATAACTTAAACCATCTGAGTTAAATATCATTTTAGGTATCCACAAAACTAATTTATTAATAACTGCTCGACCATCATCACCACTTGATTTGAAAATTAGCTCATTATCATATGTCAGTTGCAAGCTAATTTGAATTTGACCAGGAGGAAGCATGTTTGTTTCCAAACCCCCAAAGAAGGAATATTTATTTAATGGGATCATAGAGTCAATTTTTTGATTAGTTATGATTAAAGCATGACGAGCAGTAAATCCTAGGTTTTAACCAGCTTGATCATCTCGAGATTCTGCATCGGTCGTATTATCTCAATAAAAGTATTCGTTTGTTCCGGTTGTTTTTACATAATCACCAGACATTTCAAGTAAACTTTTGAGATTAACAAATCTGTGAAGATTATTTCCATTGTAAACTATTTTTCCATTTTGCTTTACTTGCATCTGATAAATCAGTGAAGCTGCATCGTTTATCAAAGCAATTCTGTCGGCGTCTGCGAAAGCGGCTCCATCAGCAAGCTTGTTTACTTGAAAACTGATTTCAAAATATGTGTTATACCAATCAAAGTAAGAACTTCTGTCATTTAACGTAAATTGGTAGCCACTTTTCATTTGTCTGGTATTATTTCCTGGTTGTGTTATGGGGGTATCTAACTGAATAAAAACATGTTCATATCTAGTATTATATTGATTACTTCGAAACATCTATATATACTAGTAATTAGATTATCTTCTATTAATTAATCGATTAATTCTCGCATGAATTCCCCTTCCGGAAAGTAATCTATTAATTCTTGTATTTACATCTTCCTTAGTTTCAGCTACAACTTCTTTTTTGTTATCAGCCTTTGTAAGTTCTTTTAAAATTATCTCACCTTTTGGTTTAAGGTTTAATGACTGAAACTAACTTATCAGCAGCCATTTTTCCTACTTCATCTCCAATTTTGTAGAACCACTCTCTATGATTTTTTTGCCAGCAGTTTCTAATGCTTTCTTGTCTGCTGTTTTCACGGACTCACTAAATATCTTTGAGCCAACCTTTGAAAAAATGTCAAATATGCCAGCTCCATTTAATCGATCAACTTGAGTATATGTTCCTGTACTAGTGTCATAAACTTTTTTTAAACATGCCATATAACATATATTACATTAATTCCTTTAAAACAAATCGAAATGATGTGTGGACACCATTAAGATTAATAATTTTACCGGAGAAATCGGTTATGTAAATATTAATACTGTTAATGATTGTTTTGTTTACTTCACAGAACCCGACTCTTATCGGTTCATCTTTAAAAGGATACGATCTCGTAAGATCAGCTGTACTTATTTCATAAATAACATCTCCGTATGATACGTCAACAATAGAATTACTTATTAAATCACAGTGGATATACAATGTATAGATAGAATTTGTTATGTTTGGTGTTACAGTTCCAAATTTAGTTTCTCTAATAACTGCATCTTTATCAAACCCGATTAAGGGGTGAAAGTTTGTTTCTCTTAAATCAAGCATGAAATTATTATGAATGGTAACTAAACATTTGAAACTTGATAAATCAAACTCAATTCTTATCGGGACAGGTGAGTCATCGGTTAAATCACCGTTTACAGTCAATGTTTCTTTTATATAATTATCGATATCGGCATAACTGTAATTTCCATTTGTAAAAATAATACTTTTCCAATCTGTTCCATTGTGATACCTTATCACTTTGTTATTAAAATCCTCGCTTATATTATACCAAGAGTAAGTCATGGAATTAATCTTATCGAGTCCAATGCCATATTGTTTGTTCTTGCCTAATACTAATGGTCTGTCAAATACAGTTGTAAAATTACTCGGTGTATTTGAGCTATTAATTACTGAAGCTTTTTCTGATGATAATACAATTTTTTGTTCCATTATACATATTAGTAGATAAAATTAATCACTTAAATAAAACAGTTTAAAACTTGATTTTTCAAAATTGAAAACTTGCGTATTATTTACATTTACAAGTAGTATGAAATGAATAGTAGCTGGTTTGACATATAATTCAAATGTTTCTTTTATTATTCGTTTGTTATTTTTTATTATCGGATAAAAATACCTATTAATATCAGGTTGCAAACGCGAAGAAATAAAGAAACGTATTACATCTTCTCCCGTATAAGTAAAATATATTTCAAATACATAACGGCCTTCTTTAAGAATTTCTAAAGCATCCAGATGACCTTTTCTTTTATAATATTCTTCACCTTTTATAAGTGGATTGGCTACAAAAGTAAACGCATCAAGAAAAGCACGACGCTTTGTTCTTTCAAGTGGTTTTCGTGTCGGATATGATACATAATCGAGGTTATCTTGAATAATACTTATTCCATCTATTGTATATTCAAATAGAAAAATCCGGCTTAAATAGTCTACTTTTACTTTCAGCTCATCAATTATGCCAAGAATTGCTTTATGCAAACTATCAGACTTTTGATTAAACTGTTTCAGTGAAGCTATTTCACCATCAAAAGCTTTGCTTCTTTCATCCTGAGCAGCTTTCAATTGCTTTAAAGCATCATCATAGCAGTCTTAAGTTTATTAGTGTCAACCAGTTTGCTCAGAGCAGTCTTCAGCGACTTACCGTCAACCTTTTTTTTTATGTCTTCAAACTTTGTGTTGATATCAGCAACGTTGGTGTTTATCTGCTCATTTAATATTTTAATTTGAGTTATTTCGGTAGTAAAAGCAGTTCTCATTTGTTTTGAAGCATCGGCAATAGCAGTTTCAAGTTCATTTTTATCAACCATTTGTTTATTGATTTCTCCAATCCGTGTATTAATATTTTGAACACCAGATCTTATTTGTTCACTTAATTTCTTGTAGTTTTCGCTATCTTTTAATCCACCTTCTTTCTTTTCTTACTCTATTAAAGTATCACCCAAAAGTTTTATTTCATCTTTTAAACCATTTTGAATTTCAATCATTTTCTCACGGTTTGTCTGTAATTGCGTATTAGACTTAGTTTATCATCAACACCTGTTGTCAAATTTTTCATCATATCTGGAATGTTATCGATATTATAGCTTTTTGTTATTCTTCTTTGAGTAAATAGCTTTGTTGCCGCATCATCTGCTTTTTCTGGATTACCAACATTGCTAATTTTATTATTATTCATGTTAAGATCACTTCTTAAAACATTTTCCTGGTTTTTACCCTTGTGAAGATAATTAACCAGATGTTTATGTTTTACATACTCAGACAGCACAATACCAAAATTTGTAATATTAACACTGCCAGTCGTAACTTCCTCGCCAAGATCAATAAAAAGTCCCATTATATATAATGTGATTAGATTAAATTTCACCAGTGAAGTTTCTTTTGACCAACTTCCTCGGGTGATCCAGATACAGAAAGTCGTACTGCCTGTCAGTTGCTTTTTTATACTGATCTTTGTTGGCATCTTGTTCTTTAGAAAGCATACCCAGCTCACGGTTAACTGGAGTCGCAAAGAAGATGTAATGAGAACAGTTCAAACGAATGTCTTTGGGAGTTTTGTAATAAGATTGAGATAAATAAATTACACAACAATTTGTGTGCCTTCCCTGGATGAAATAATTAATAATATCATTTTGATTACGTTCACAAACATAATCATCAAAAATGACTATCTTCTGATTATCTGAATCCAAATCACTGACAGGGATAACTTGATCATTTGAACATTCTAATATGTCTCCAACCGGAATTTTATTCTTTTTTGCTATCTTTTCAAGTTTTTGTGATAAGACCTGATACTTAGACTGTTCCAAGTTTTTAGCAAACAAGTAAATTTTGTCGTAGTTAACTAAGGGTTTCAGCAACAAGTGAACCAATGTGTTTGTTTTGCCAGATCCTGAATTACCACAAATTAACATTCTAAAACAACAGTCTGGCATAAAGTTCCATAATTGTTTAAAAAACCGTTTTCTGTTTTCATATCATAGTTTGGAATTTGCATTATAATAATACTTAGATAATACTTGTCTTAACTTATTTTAACTTATCTTAATTATCTTATTTTAATCTAACTTATATTATACATGTCTTTGTTAAAATGGAAAGAATTAGCAGATAAAAAGCGAAAAGCGAGTGAGCTTGTTAAAGAATACGAGAATAACGTTATACGATAAAGACTAGAAAAAGGAGCTAGTCGTGATTTATACACAGAAGTAATTAAACCTGTAACTAGCGAAATAACAGAGCAAACAAGACGGCTAGCTGAACATTTGATTACCTTTCCAGAAATACGTCAACAGTTGGCTCTTCTTCCTGAGGCAATAGGTCCACAATTAGTTGCCCCGCATGAGCGTGGAGCTATAGCACCACCACCGCCACCGCCGCCGCCACCAACGCTACTACCACCACCGCAACCACTCATTTAAAAAAAAAACAGCTATCCAGCAAACCGTAGATCGAGCACCGAAGAAGGCTGATTTCGGAGAGGAACTAAAGCAGACATTAGAATCCGGACCAAAATTAAGAAATGCTTCAGACAGAGTGCTTAGGCCAAAACCTGCCAAATCCACGGCGGAAGCATTATTTGAAGCAGTCAAAAAGAAACGTACATCAATTGATCCCGGGGATGAAGAAATACGAGAAGAAGAATGGGAAGAAGAAGAACTAGCTGCGAGGCCTAATCAACCCAAACCGGTGTATGATATTGACTTGGATGCTGGTATGGATAAAGTCATACTTGGTAAGTATGATTTGCCAACACCAACTGAAATATCAGGTATTACTGACGGGAGTGCTTATTATGATGAATATATTAAAAAGGCTAAAGAAATATAAAAAGATCGGTCAGGGAAAGTAGCATTCAAGGAGGACAGTCAACCACAAAACACAGAAACAAACACGCAAACAGACAAACAAGAAGGCAAACGCAATAATAAATGCAAACTACATCACAAACACAAAAGGGTTGACAATAGGGCTACCGCCTTGGAACGGTCAGTGGCAAAGTAGGCCACTGGGGGGTTTAAACCGGTTCTAGGGTGCACCAAACCTTACACTTACCCTACTGTCATCCCATTAAAACAGGACAGTGTAAATAAAGAAATCCCCGCCATGATCTAATCTCTAACCAACAAGGCAGCATCAATAGGCAATATAAGTAAAACACAAATATGCTCGTGTAAATATAATACAAAAAAACAATAGCCTAGAAAGTCACAATGAAGGTACTCAATGACTTGGAAGAAGCCAGAGCAGTAAGAGAATAAACCATTAAGGGCACGACAAGAAAAATCATGGACAAACATCAAACGCCACCGTCCCAATGGGCTTTAGGTAGGCGTCATCATAGGGTCCACAGCCTGTCCGGTCATCGTACAATTAAAGAGGAAAGCATAGTGGCGAACTGTAAAAGGGTTCACCACCAAGCATGCAGTACGTTGCAAAATGATAGGGTCATAACCTCTTTTGATAAACTTTTTAACAAGTTTAACAAAGATAGTATGAAAGTGATCATGACCAAGAATCTTACGAAGTTTATAAATCACATCACCATAGAAGTCAGGTTGTGATAGTCCTTGTCGCAGAAGAGTCCTTAAATTACCTTTATATTTGGAAAGAAGATCAGGGTTACGATAATAAAATTTTACAAAGGTTTTACGAAGTTTATGGTAACGGTAACCCTGATTGAGTAACTTTTTAGTTATACAAAGATTACGAATATTAAAGTCCTCAACTCGAGTACAAGCTCTAGAAAAACGAATAAGTTGAGACACATACACCCCATAAGAAGTTGCTCGGGGAACATCCCCATCCAAGTGGGGATAATTAACAATGTCAAAATTAAAATCATCTCTAAATTAAAATCATTAAAATCATTGCTAATTATTTTACCATTTTCAATCGAGAAATCTAAATCAGGAAAAGAAGCGTTATTATCAGATATATTAGCTTTGTTAAGCTGAAGTTCTTTAGGATAAATATAATTAACCATAGTTGGAAAGAAAGGGTTGTCAATGTTCAATATGTCATCCAGATACCGAGAGGTGTCATTAAAGGCTTCAATGACATCTGCCTGGGTATCTGGTGAAAGACTCAACATGAAATCCCTTTCATAGCAAAATAAGAACAAATCTGCGACAAGTGGTGCACAGTTCGTACCCATAGGGATACCAAAAATTTGTCTATAAACGGTTGTTCCATACCTGACGAAAATATTATCTAATAAGAAGAACAGTGTTTCACAAACTTCATAGCAAGTACACATAGTATAATTGTCTAAACTACCGTTTGTAAAAAAAAGCTGTTATATTATTACAGGCCAAAAATGTAGTATTTTCTCTAGCGAATGTTTTTTGAATAAGAGAAATTAGCTTGTCTTTAATAAGGTGATGTGGTAAGGTTGTATATAGTGTAGAGGAGTCATAAGTGCTTATTGATGAAACTTGACCTTTATTGAAAATGTTATCAAGAACGTCTCCTGAATTTTTTATAGACCAAAAATAAATTAATCCCAGAGTTTTCATAAGTTTTTTCATAAAAATATACGCGGGGGAATATCTAAAAAGATAAGAGATAAGAATAGACAACCTCGACGAAAAAAAATCAAAGAGGGGTGGGAGAAGGCGACAACCGGTGCGACTAAGCTTAAATATTCAAAATTACTCGGTAACCCCAATCTCGTCAGACGAGATAGAATTCTGCATATGAAAGACCATCAAGATCTGACTGATGAACTGAAAGCTATACATTTTTACATAGGGAAGTTACCTGAGCGAATTCGAACAGCTAGTGAAACTATACAAAAGACAGGTAAAGGGATGCAACAAAATACAAAGTCAGTAATTACGCCATGTTACAAATTGATTTACCCAAGCTTGTTGGTCATCACAAACTTATTGCCAAACAAGGAGAAGCAGTTGTGCTAGATCTAAAAGTAGACAATGATTTTATAGACTTGATAACAAAGCGTTACAATAATAAATAAACTTATTCAAAGCTGTCACAGAATGCTTTCAAGGAACTAACAGAATTATCTGGTTTACCAATGCATAAAGGTTCTTCGAAGTTCAAGAAGATTTTAAGAGGTTGTGTTGATGTTGAATATTACAATAGTCCTGATGATTTGGTTAATGATCTGGAGTTAGTATGTGGGAATATCGAATCAGGAAATAAAAGTCCACGGCTAATAAATAAAGGTATCAGCATAATCGATGAATTATTAAAAATAGGTAAAATATCATCCAAAGAACATGAGCAACTATTTTCTAAATATCTTTATTAAATTATTGTCTAACTATAATTATACATGAAAATCATAGAAGAATTAATTGATTACTTGACGCGACTTACAGCTGCATACGAAAAAAAAAGAGAAGAATTTGATGAGCTGACATACATGAAAATCAAAGAAGAATTACTTGATTACTCGACGCGACTTACAGCTGCAGGCGAAAATAGCTATAAATTTTATGAAAAAATTGAAGAATTTTATGAAAAAATTGAAGAATTTGATGAGCTGATGCTAATATGTGAAAGAATTGAATCAGGTAATAATAGTCCACAGTTAATAAATAAAGGTATTAGCATAATCGATGAATTATTAAAAATAGGCAAGATAACGCCTGAGAAACACGAGCTGATTGCTACTGAGTATTTTAATTAATCTAACCTTTTATATACATGAAAACCAGAGAAGAATTAATTGATTACCTAACCGATTTTGCAACTGCATACAGATATAGTTATAAATTTTACAGAAGAGCAACTATAATATTAAAGATTGCCTGTGGCATAATGTGTTGTACTGCTGTGTTGGCGATTATTCCGGCAGTCCCCGTTTTCGTAGCTGTAACTGCTGCAGCCCGCCGGTAATTATTATTATTTTAGATAAAACAAATGCAAACCAAATGAGGACTTTGAAACGTTTGTCGAAAGTTTAAAAGAAATGATTGATGCAGAAGTTTTTGATAAAGACGAGTTTATAAACTATTGCAAATACAGAATAAAAATAAAATCACTGATAGTCGGAGGTAATCTTGAAACTGTTGATTTTGATAGATACTGCAAATATCATGTAAAAATAGAGTTCTTGAGGAAAAATGCTTTCGAAGATACTTAGACATTCTCCTGAATACTGAAATAGAAGCTCTCTTGGATGAGGTTACTAACGAGTACACCGATGAACATGTTTATGAGGTTGCCGGTGAGGACGCCGACGAGGGTGAAATAATTAAATGAAAAAAATGTTATTTAATTAATTAATAGGGGCTTAAAGAAATAATATTATGTAATATTATATAATGAGTATCCGAGAAACTGAAACATCCCCAAAACAGTATAGAAAGGTTTTTAAAGTAGATGGTTATGGTAGTAATGATCCGATTGTTCAACTACAAAAAGCACACAATCCTGCTGTAAAGTTTCTCAGAGCAGAACTAAAAAGAACAGGTGGATTTAAATTAAGCAATGATGAAAAACTTACTTTAAAAAAAAAAGTAGCGGCGGATAAAGGACATAAAGGAGGTTTTGATATTATATACAAAACAGCTTACTTTGCCCCAAAGGCTGTAATAATATTAAACAAAAATCAAATATCAGAAGCATTAGACAAAGCACGGGAAGAAATTATAAATAGAATTGGAACTTGGATTCAGATGGGAAGTGGTTGGATAATTGAGACACTAGACGCACACTATATAAATCGAATAAAGTATAAGCCTTTGCGAGGTAGCTCTTATTTGAATTTACCAAAAGAACTGCAACACCACAAAAAAGGTTTAATAAACACAAAAAATGAAAAAGATAACGAATGCTTTAGATGATGCCATTTGGCTTATAAATTCCCTGTCAATAACAAACCACAAAGAATAACAAAGTACAAAAAGCATATTGGAGATCTGAATTATAAAGGAATTACATTCAAACAAATCCCAAAAATAGAAAAACAAAACAGCAAGTGTTTTAACATATTTGGGTATGAAAATAATCAAGTATACCCTTTGTGCATATCAAAAAATAAAGCAATAGAATCGTGTGATATGCTTTTGATCACTGAAAAAGAAAAAATCATTATGTGTGGATAAAAAACTTTAACAGTTTGATGTTTAATCAAACATTACATTCAAATAAAAAATGGTTTTGTAAAACATGTCTACAATGCTTTACATTAGAAAGGGTGTTAAAAAAGCCTGAGCCTGATTGTCTTTCACTTAACGGAAAACAAGCAATAAAAATGCCAAACAAAGATGAAAAAGTTCAGTTTAAAAACTATGACAGGCAACTAATGGTTCCGTTTATTATATATGCTGATTTTGAAGCAGTAACCGAAAGTATTTCTTCAGCATCAAACAATCCTAAAAAATCACATACAGAAGCATATCAAAAGCATACTGATTGCAGTTATGGGTATAAGGTTGTTTGTTGCTATGATGATCAATATTCAAAACCAGTTGTAACGTATAGAGTACCAAATGCTGTTTACAAGTTTTTAGAAAAAATGATAGAAGAAGAAAAGTGGTGCAAGAAAACTATGAATACGCATTTTAAGAAAGATTTGGTGATGACGACAGAAGAAGAATCTATATTCCAAAAATCTAAATCATGTCATATTTGTGGTAATGGTTTTGTAACAACTCTCAAAAAAGGTGACGTGGGTTATACAGTGGCATACAAAAACTCCATGAGAAAAGTTAGAGACCATTGTCATATAACTGGAAAGTACAGAGGTAGCGCTCATGACATATGTAATATTGTTGTGTTTCATAACTTGAGAGGATATGATTTTCACTTCATAATGCAACACATCGGAAAGTTTAAACAAAACATAAATGTTACACCGAATAACATGGAAAAGTATATGACTTTCATGTTAGGAAAAAGTTTAGTGTTTATTGACAGTTTCCAGTTTATGTCTCAATCGCTTGATAATTTAGTAAAAAACATCTCTTCGTTTCAATACACTGCGCAAGAATACTTTGATGATAAGCTAGAATTAATAAAAAGAAAAGGTGTTTATCCTTATGATTAAATGAACAGTTTTGAACGCTTCAAAGAATCCTAATTACCTGGCAAAGATAGCTTTTATTCTCAATTAAATAATGAACATATTTCAGATGTAGATTATGAACACGCTAAAAAAATATGGAAAACATTCAAGATTAAAAATATGGGAGATATGATCTGTATCTTAAGACTGATGTGCTGTTTCTGACAGACGTTTTCGAAAACTTTAGAAAAATGTGTATTGAGTATTACAAACTAGATCCTTGCCATTACTTTAGTAGTCCTGGTTTAGCCTGGGATGCATGCCTTAAGATGACTGGTATCCAAAGAAATATAAAAAGATCGGACAGGGAAAGTAGCATTCAAGGAGGAAAGTAAACCACAAAACACAAAAACAAACACGCAAACAGACAAACAAGAAGGCAAATGCAATAATAAATGCAAACGACATCACAAACACAAAAAGGGTTGACAATAGGGCTACCGCCTTGGAACGGTCAACTCGATTTAATAATTGATATTGATCAATATTTGTTTGTAAAAAAGGGATTAAGAGGCGGTACGAGTTATATTGCAAATATATATTCACAGGCTAACAATAAATATATGAACAACTATGTTAGGAAAAAGAAAGCAAGTACATAATATATCTTGATGCTAATAACTTGTATGGGTGGGCTATGTGCCAACCGTTACCTACTGGCAACTTCAAGTGGGTTGATAAGTTTGAAAAAGGAAAATCTAATTACATTGTTGAGTGTGATATCGAGTATCCTGAGAAACTGCATGACTCGCATAATGATTATCCTCTCGCCCCGGAAAGTTTAAACATAAAAGATGAGTGGTTGTCAACCTATTGTAAAAATGTTAAACAAAGTTTAATTTAGGACATTGCAATGTTAATAAACGTGTTACGACGTTAAAAAATAAAGAAAAGTATGTCGTGCACTTTAGAAATTTAGAACTGTATAAAAAGCTCGGATTGAAGGTAACAAAAATACACCGAATACTACAGTTTGACGAATCAGAGTGGTTGAAGATATACATAGACGTTAATATTGCAATGAGAACAGCTGATAAAAATGCTTTTGAAAAGGATTTCTTCAAATTGATGAACAATTCAGTTTTTGGTAAAACTATGGAAAATTTGAGAAAAAGAATTAATGTTAAATTGACTCACAACGAGGAGGTCCTTTTAAAATATGCAGCAAGACCTTCACTTATTTCTTGTAAAAGGTTTAATGAAAATTTATTTCCCATAAACAGAATAAAAGAAAGACTAGTTTTGAATCGTCCTGTTTATGTTGGTATGTGTATTTTAGACTTGTCAAAATATTTGATGTATGATTTCCATTACAACTACATTAAAAATAAATATGATAAAAAAGATAAATTATTATTGACTGATACCGATTCCTTGTGCTATGGAATAAAAACAAAAGATGTGTATGCAGACATTACAAGGATAAATAACTTTTTGATAATTGTGATTATGATCCAAAAAGTAAGTTTCATTTTAATGATAATAAAATGTTTATCAACAAGATGAAAGATGAAACTTGCGGAATACCCATTGTTGAATTTGTTGGACTACGGAGTAAACTATATTCGTATGTGTTAGATAATGAGGTTAGTACAAAGAAATGCAAGGGTGTTAAAAAGTGTGTACAGATAGCACATAATGATTACAAAAAGATTTTGTTTACATCAACAGAAGCTCACCATGAGATGAAAGTTATTAGATCACAAAAGCATAACATAAGCAGCTATGCAATAAATAAAAAACGTTTATCAGCTTATGATGATAAACGGTACATACTACTAGATAATGGGCAAGATACATTAGCATACAAGTAAAATACTCCATGGTAAAAAATGATATGCAGAGCGAAGATGAAGACTACTGTCCGGTTCCGTCTGACTTTGCTTAATGAATTGCAAATATTATTAGTTATTTACAAAATTAATAGATACAGTGGGTACTGGTAATGTTCTTCCTAAGCGAAGGGCAATCAAGCAGTTTGTATAGATGTGAGGGAGTCTGGTAGCAAGTATGCCATCGCCATTTGGCGTTTGCAAATGTTTGTGTTAAGGGCAACTGGAGAGAACTGATAACTGTTTGATTGCTTTGTCACGAGGGAAAAACTGGCCCTATACACTCAGTATCTATACTACTGGTAATAATACATATGATATGTTTTTGTACCCATTTCATAATGTATACAGTAAATGGCATCCACTCCGAAAAAAAAGTTGTCCTTTCGTCACAAGTAACCCTCTTACTTCTTTCAATGGTAGGCCTCATTTCTTTCTAACGTGACCCTTCATTTCCTTATATTTTATCTCATTCGTTCTGACATGGCTATGGCTATCTTAGTTTTTGTTCAGTAGCTTCGTCGGTTATATAAGGACCCTGGAGTAACTTATATATTTTGAGAATCCAAACTCTATAGACACAAAATAAATGGCCTTAACCAGGCAGACCAATCTCCAAAACTGGCGCGTCGAATTAGGAGTTACCAACTCATAATATGATGTACGCTTATTCATTTACGGTTATTTTAATAAGAACCCGTGAATAAACCGATATTTATAATTGGCACATATAGACGTTATTATATGACCTGAATACCTGGATAGTGTAAACAGTTTTGAAGTGTGATTTTGCCTTTATTTGGGCGGGTTAGTTTGTTTAAATTTAATTATTGTGTGATGGTTTGATTCGTAATGAAGTGTAATGCATACTACGCATTGTGGTATCAGATGACAGTTCAAAATTCGTCATACAATCACGGGATTGACATTTGAATAACAAACCAAATACAGCATACCGGGTTCAATATGGTAGTCACATGACTGGTTACGTATATTGTATACCCAGAGATGACAGTTCAAAATTCGTCATACATTCACGTGATTGACATTTGAATAACAAACCAAATACAGCATACCGGGTTCAATATGGTAGTCACATGACTGGTTACGTATATTGTATACCCAGGGTTAGTTAGCTAATATTTCAGTGCGCGCTTTCAACCACAGGGGTCCGGCTCATGTGCTTTGTCGCTAAATACCAGTTGAAATCGAATAAAAGTGTCCTACATGAGTTGGGAAGACATCTGAGTCCAGCAGCCATATTATAGAATAGAACATTATACCTGGCATTAAATTATCTGTTTAAAATGTGATAAAATATATATATGTGAGATTCATTTAACTTTATTCTGGATAAAGGCTATTGTGAAGTAGACGTATTCAAAGCGTAAGTTGTTATTTTTATTGACATTCTTCCTTGTTCAAAAATACACCATTACACATGGTAAGATAAATGTCTGTGTAAACAGTTGTTTTACATTGCTGTGACTATACCTTTAGAAATGTATTCCATCCATTCGCAGTTTTATTGCACTTCAGATTGCAAAACATATTCTGCAAATAATTACGGAATATATTCTAGAGTATATGGTCATGGAAAGAAAATGTATAGCACGAGCAGGTTGCAATAGTTTACAGAGTAACTGTATGTAAAAAGATAGAAAACATTCTGCAAATAGATTGCATTACCCTTGCAAATAAAGTGCAAACTCGGCAAATATTTCGCAAAAGGTTGCATGTGTATGCTTTTCGTAAATAGCTTGATTCTAAATTATTCTATAATGCATACACCGTAATTTTGTATCATATAATTTTAAACTTATTTATTTTACATCGATTGTAACGAAAGCATATTCTTCAATTCCTTGTATATGGATATAGTGCGTGTTCATTTGCTATGTTACAGTGCGCACCAGCATGTTGGTAACAACCCTGGGTAACCAAACACGTGACCAACATATTGAACATCGATTTGTCAACTCATTGGCTGTGGTTAATTAGCATATGGATATAAACGTCAATCACATGATTGTATGACGAATCTTAAACTATCATATGATACAAATGATGGTGGAGCGCTGTGGTCTAGTGGTAGAGCGTTGGACCCATGATCGAAATGTCGTTGGTTCTATCCCCGCCATTGCCATATGCGTTGTGTTCCTGAGCAAGACACTTTATCTGCATTTGCTTAGTACTGGTTCTACCCAGGAAGACATCGGGAGTGATTCATATAAGTTCATAGAGGATTACATATTACAAGTCTGCCATTACCTCCCACATGTTTAAAGTGTGATGAAACCGATTTGTAATACTGTCTAGTTATAACTGAATTAGGAAAAACAATATTGAAAGTAAAAGTATTCATAACGTTAGTGGTAATTTTGAATCTATAACTTATTTTAAGAATGCCGCTCTTTCGTACCTTACTGCACGACAACCGTGTGAACAAATGGTTTACCTTAATTTGAATATACCTTTACGGAATACACTGGTCAAAATTGCTAACCGGTCATTTTATTATTTGGAATATTATATCAAATATTGTATATTTTGAGTTGATATTTCATACTATATAAATATCACATCCCATGGAGGGTGATAGAACATATTGTCAACCCGAGATTGGTAATGTCCACCGAGGCTTTAGCCGAGGTGGACATTACCACATCGAGGGTTGACAATATGTTCTATCACCCTCCATGGGATGTGATATTTATTTTATTATACCAAACATCAAAATTCATTTAATCAGCAATTATTTTTTATTAACAACAATAAAGAACTTGAAACAAATTTTCAAGATTTAATGTTTCATGCCATGAAACATTACCATGAAACATTACCAATTGTTGACTGATCGGTAATGCACGAGATAATGATCGGTATGCACGAGATAATGTTTCATGCCATGAAACATTACCATGAAACATTACCAATTGTTGACTGATCGGGAATGGGGAAATTACATAGAGAATTTTGAGTGAGGTATAATAAAAATAAATATGAGCAGCAAACAAAACGATCAATACATTTTGTAACTTCAAAATCCGCACTTCCGGTCTTGTGGCTTATTTTGGCGCGAAATCGCATTATTATCCCGTGCTGCACGAGGTAAGATTTGAACATGTGTTTGTGTTCTCGGAATTGTTTATCGTTTCAATCCCAAACAAAAACTTACTAAAAATTAAATAAAAAATGCGTCGGATGACAACGGAAGAGCGTGGACGGGCCGTCGGTATGATTATTGCTGGTACTTCGATTCGGCAGGTAAAGGACATTGCGTAATTTGTTCATTTTTATTAATTTATTTAATCGATTTTCAACGTTTTATTTTCTCTTTTTCAAGTCCAGTATTGTGTATTATAATATTCCTCATCCTTCTGGCAGGTTAGTTTATTCATAAGTTTCCTTGTCTGTCCGTCCGTCCGTCCGTCACTTCGTTTGTTCGTTCGTACATGATTCTGTCTAACCATGTTCATTATTTCTGAAAAAGTCGCAAGAATGAGTTGTTTTATATTTATAGGTAGCCAGAACAGTCAACAGACGTTTTTCAACAATTTACGACCTTTGGCTCAAGTGCAATCGCACCGGAAGTGTTGATGACCTTTACCGAAGGCCAAAAAGACGTGTGACAACGCAGCGTCAAGATCGCTACATCCTTGTAACACACCTTCGTAATAGAAGAATAACAGCGACAGATATTGCCAGACGTTTAATAGGCGTCCATAATAGAAACGTGAGTGATCAAAGAGTACGAAATCGACTACGGATCATGGGATTGAGAGCGAGAAGACCTTTTGTGGGATTAGTATTGACTGGAAGACACCGGCGAATTCGGCTTCAGTGGGCCAGAAGGTATTTGAGGTTCACCAGAGCAGACTGGGCAAATGTCGCCTTTACAGATGAGTCCAGATTTAATCTTCAGAAGTCTGACGGCAGAGAGCGAATTTATCGACGACATGGGGAACGATATTCGGATAATTGCGTCAACGAAAGATCTCATTTTGGAGGAGGGTCAGTGATGGTTTGGGGAGGTATTAGTTTGCACACTAAAACTGATATGGTGGTTGTTCGAGGAAACCTGAACGCAGACCAATACCAGCAACAAATACTTCGACCAACGCTTATTCCCCATATTCGCGCTAACCGTGGGATGACATTCATGCAAGACAATGCACCTTGCCATACTGCAAGAACTACCCGTCAGCTACTTCAGGGCAACAACATTCGAATAATGGAGTGGCCGCCATGTAGTCCGGATTTAAATCCAATCGAACATGTGTGGGACGAAATCGACCGTCGTGTGCGACAGTTACCAAGGCAACAAAATATTGCTGACCTCACAAGGGACATTGTCAATGTTTGGAATAACATACCTCAGCGTTTTCTACATAACTACATAAATTCCATGCGACAACGCTGTTTAGCTGTTGTACACGCAAACGGCTGTCATACGCGATATTGATTTTTGTAAATTTTGAAATTACTGGTATCTATGAATTTCGATACAATAAACTTCTTTGAAATTCATAAAATACTTTGCTTTACTGATGTGATTACTTATAGGACATTTTTCAATACATTTATTTCCAATTTCACATATATTTTATTTTTCTGAGACAAATAAATAAGAAAATAACAAGTGATCGGTTAGCAATTTTGACTAGTGTATATTATCCTCCCACCCTCGTATGCAAAATGTTTGATAGTGTACATGCGTTTGCAAGATATATTCTGCAGTATGTTGACTTATAAAGAAAGGTGTAAACAGATTGCAAAAGGGGCATGCGCAAAACATTCTTTCATACACTCTTTATTCAACTTGTTCATATGTTTATCAAAAGAGGTTATGACCCTATCATTCTGCAATGTACAGCATGTTTAGTGGTTGACCCATTTACAGTTCACCACTATGCTTTCCTCTTTGATTGTGCGATGACCGCCGGACAGAGTATGGACCCTATGATGACGTCTACATATATCCTCAAAGGACGGAGCCGTTTGATGTTTGTCTTAAATCTTGTCTTGTCTTACCTTTAACAGTTTGTTCTCGTGTTGCGCTGGCTTCTGCCAAGCCATTGAATACTTGCTTTGTGACTTTCTATGCGTTTTTATATTCGTATATATACATGATCATTTATGTGTTATCCTTATATTGCCTATTAAATCTGCCTTGTTTGTTAGAGAATAAAACCTGGCGGTGATATCTTTATGCATACTGTCACGTTTTATTGGGATGACAATAGGGTAAGAGTGAGCTTTGGTGCACCCTAGAACCAGATTTAAACCTCCCACCTAAGCGGCCTTTCTTGCCACTGACCGTTCCAAGTCGGTAGCTCTATTGTCAACCATGTTATATATTACCTTTTATTATACCCCCCGCAAAGTGGAGGGGGTATACTGGAATCATCTTATCCGTCCGTCCGTCTGTCCGTCTGTCCGTAGACGCAATTCTTGTCCGGGCTATTTCTCAATAACTCCTGCTTAGAAATTCGCGAAACTTGTTAGTAAGTATCAATATCAAGTGGACATGCGCATACTGTGATATCGTGCCGGTTCGATAATTTTCCACATAGTTATGGCCCTTTGTAGTTCAAATATATATATATATATATGTACCTTTAATACTTGGAATTATTATCATTTAAAGTATACCAGGTACATCATATATATAACTAACTTGTCTTCAGTATGTATATTTGTTGTAAACTTTGATTGTTGATGGCGGGATAGGGACTCTAATGATGTACCTGGTATACTTTAAATGATAATAACTTTGGAATATTGATATGAGTCACGGTTGAAGGAGTTTGAGTTTGACGAACATCCAAAATGTCGGTTTACTATCCAGAAATCGATGTGCAAACTATTTCATTTTTAATTAATCTTCGTACATGTGACATCGATAAATACGGCTTTCGAATATATTCCATAAACCATAGTAGCCCGGAGCGAGATTCGAACTAGGTACCTCATGCATTTATTTCCTCTTCAATACAAGCTTACATATAAAACTTAAAAAAAAATCCAAGTATTAAAGGTACACACGGCAATCTTCAAGCATTTAAATTTGTGTCTTGATTTATTAATCCAGTATATTATTTTGACTTTAAACCTGCTTGCATATAATCAAATAAAATTCTGAGTTTTCGTTTTCTTTCCTTAATCTACCATAGGCTTAAATATATTATTGGTGCAATATAATCAACAGTTAGTAATATGCAAAATCAATTTCCTTTGTACTATTTTTATAATTAATAGTTAATAATTATAGTATTGACTGAACAAATGCATCTTATGTAGAAAAACTAACGTGACGCCGCGAGCTTTTAAAATATCAAGATTGCCGTGTGTCTCTTTAAAGGGGCCATCTGTGCTGAACCTGGATCTATGCTGATGTCGTACGATGCCGAATGTAGTGTGACGTTTCAATCCATTATGCGAAGTAGTTTCCGAGATATATTATTTGTTTGTTTGTTTTGGTGTGTATCGTCGTTTTCAGCATATTTTTGACTTTGTATGACGGTCGATTGTTTAGTGGTGGAGGTAAACAGAAATACAAGCTTAAATATATAACTTCAAAAGGAACTGTAGGCGTTCTGGAATAGTAATTGGTGCCAATACAAACTATACAAGAGAAGACACTCATAATATGCTTCAGTTTCATAAGAAATGTGCACATGCATTAAATTAACTGGCTGGAAAACACGACGATTCCGTGTGTTTTTGTTGTAAACTCATCAATATTAATTCATATTTGGGTACAATTGCTAGCAGTTGTACATATTATTAAATAAAATAAAAGTATAGTTAGATCGCAAAACAAAAATTTATAATATTTATTTATTTATTTCCCCCGGAGTAGGAGATTTACATATTATATTTACAATAAACACAAAATGATTCAAAATTATGAAAGGTAATAGCATAACATATATTATACATACGCGATGATATTAATTATTATAGTACATAATGTATTAAATTAAATCGCACTTAACTGTGATAAGTGGTTTCAGGGTCACACACTCTTATGCAGAATGTGACAGATCATGAACCATAATTACAGTTTATCACTCTCACGACTGTGATAATCACACTCTATAATATTGAGTATATCTCACATCACACACTCTTACAGAATGTGAAAGATAGTGGAATATATTTTTTTCAGCCACCTTAAGGTGACCCATTTAATCTCCCCGTCTTAGGTGGGACAAGGGTCGGGGAGGGCCACCCATTATTCTATCTTACAAGTAAACATGTAATATATCAATGTAATAAATATAAGATAGAGCATAATTTATATCAATATGGATCAATTTAAACCTAATGATTGCGTGTAGTAATGTTTTATATCTCTTTAAACATTTATTTAATAACATTGGCATATTCCTTCCAATGTTTTTCAAATATGTTTTTTATTATTTCCTACAAAAATGCATTCAAGACAGGCGTATGATTTCTCAATTCTATTCGTGAGAGCTGCTATGCTTAATGGACTTTCCAAACGCTTGGCAGAAAATATGTAGTATTTTGTTTCAGGTATTATATGTACTTCTGTTTTAGATAATTTATTTCCAATATTAAATATAAATGATTCCTCTAGTGTTATTTCAATGTTTTTTGAAGACAGCCAAATTTTAAGTTTGTTAAGAAGAGACTGTGTTTCGGGACGTGACCATAGCATATGGGTTAAGGTTTCTTCGTGATCGCAATATTTACAAATAGGACTGTCTGCGATATTAATCTTATGTAAGAATATTCTGTTGTTAATTCGTATTTGAAACCATTGTAATATTGTTGTTTTTTGTACATTTGAATGGTGCTGTATATATTTCTTCCCAAGTGTCCTCCTCTATAGTATATATTGCTTCCCATTTTGTCTTTGAAGTTAGTTTACTGGGGTTTTGGTTGAGAATATTATAAAGGTGTTGAGATCCTTTTTGATTTTTTATAAATAGGTAAATGTTAAATGTTATTATTGGATATATTAACGTGTTGTACTTTTTTAATATTTAATTTATTTGCGAAAGATTTTGTAGCAGCGAGTATGCCATTGAACTGTATAAAATTAGCTTTCAGATTATACAGTTTATTAAATTCTTCACGAGTATAGTATTCTCCTGTTTCCTTAATTAGATCATTGATTAATATAACTCCTTTGCCATACCATTGCTTATAAAATATACCATGACCACCAATTAGAATAGTATGGTTTAAAAAGATTGAGCTGGACAAGAATGAGCTTTCTTCTGTTGGATTATTACAGTCCAATAAAAGTGTGTACGCTGAAAGAACGTCTTTCCTAAAAGGGTTTGTTATTTTTTCTATCACTGATTTTGCATAATGTTTTCTCGATTTCAAATGATTGTATTCATACTAAAATCTATGATAAGAGAGATGATTTCAATTTTAACATCGTTCACTATCCACACCTGGATGAGATGTACCTCGTGCTACCTCATATGGGGTTATAAGAATCTTTCATGGGTATCCGGTGAAGATAGGGAATTCCAACCCAAGGTATAAGTGTTTTTATCGGAACCGAGGCTCTGCCGAGGTTCTGATTAAAACACTTATACCGAGGGTTGGAATTCCCTATCTGAACCGAAAACCCATGATAGATTCTTTTTCTTGCATATCAGAGTCATGTTGTGCGTTGACGCGGCCAGCTACTAATGTTTTGCATGTTTTCCTGCATACCGGATGTTGGTGCGCGTGAATTTTATCTCGACCCTAGGGTGAGATGGAAATATCTAGCCCCGGTAAAATGACGGATATCCTTGTCCGGTATGCAAGAAATATATCTCCCAGCTCATTCGATTTGCTAGAGCGTGTAATGATGTTATAGACTTCAATGATCGAAATCAAGTTATTACAAGTAAACTTCTTCAGCAGGGTTTTCGTTATCCCAAACTATGTAGATCTTTCTCTAAATTCTACCGCCGCAACGAGGGCCTGCTGGAAAAGTACAACACCAACCTTAAAACACTTCTGCGACTAGGCATATCACAACCCTCATTTTATGGAGATGTGGTCTATAATCTACGAAAGTTAAAGGTGTCTGACGGGTTTCCTGACAGCTTTACAAATTTAATCAGGAAGTTCGTCAGAAAAGGATATAACCCTTTGGTTTTACAGCGCACTGCATGATGTTTAGTGATTGACCCCTCTACAGTCAGTCATTACGCTTCACTTTTCACTTGTGCGATGACTGGACTACCTCTTGGGGCTCTATGATTGTACCCACTGAAACGCCAACTAAGGGAGGTGGGTGCATGAGCTTTCGTCCCTCGGGTTTTCTGGTCGTACCCTAGATTGGTTTTCTCTTTAGCTGCAACTACTATGGTTGTTCAGTACGATTCTGGATACATCCTGAGATGTTTATTATTTTGTATGTGTATCTTTAGTTAGTTTCTCTGGATGTGGATTTTAGTGTTAGAGATTTCCTTTTGATGGGATGTAGTTATGTTTACACTGTCTTGTCTATTTGGGCGCTGAAGACAGGATAATAGCGAGGATTGTGCGCATATACAATCGATTCAAGCTAACCAGTAGGCCTTATTGCCTACTGACCGTTCAAAGTCGGTAACCCTGTCTTCACCACCCTTTCTATTGTTTTTTTGTCACTTTCATTGTAGAGTCAAGTCCTTGTTTGCAGTACAGTGCGGACCTACGATGCCATTGCGTTCGGACGCTGTGATTTCTATAGGACCCTATGTATCATTTTTCAAAGATTTATACTATACTATCTTTTAGTTTTATAGTATATTTTATTGCATGCTGCCATTCTCCATTTTAAGAGAGCGTCTTCTTATCCATGTTGATTTTAATCTGTTTATACATGCTTTAAGGTTTATCATTTTAGTCCACCCTCATTATATTGTTTAATCATTATAGTACTTTTTATTCTAGCTGGTCCTTCCCATAAAAAGTCATAAAGCATGTCATGATATTTTTGATAATACAATCTCCTGGGTTTGGAATTGAAATAAATCAATGGTTAAGAATTGGTATCAATATAGATTTAATCACTGTTATTTTGCCTAATGGAGTTAATTGTCATACTGCAAAGAAAATTCTCGGGATTTTATTGGTCAATGGGCCATAGACATGAGACCATGTCTATGTCTCATGTCTCGCGACGTGAACATAGGACAATTTCCCCGTAGGTACCCCATACCTGCAATACACAAAAACAAAATGGCGACGATAACGTTGTCGATTCGTTTTGGAAACCGCCGATTGTTTCCTTTCTATTACTTTTCTGCGCTTTCCATTGTGTGTAAAGGTCTGAAATAATCGTAAGTATATACTTTTTTGAATTTTACAAATAATAAAACATTAACATAGTGATAAAAAAGGTTTGTTTTATGAACAAATCCGCCAAATATAATGACGTTAGAGCGATGACGTCACGAAAATAAACAACGTCTAGTTAGAGGCACGTTACGGGGAAATTGGCGCAATAAAAATGAAAACTTGTTTTTGGCTTCTTTCTTTTCTTAAATAAATGGTAACAACTTTGAAGTATGACAAATTCGTTATTAGGATTCTTGACAGGGATTCCCTGCCTAGAAAGTATATTCCCCCTCGCCTAACGGCTCGTGTGAATATAATGTCCAGGCAGGGAATGTGAGCAAATGTTCCCTGTCAAGAATCCTAATAACTAATAATATCTTCGTTTCCAAAGTTTAGTAAGATTTTGAATCTTTAATATTCTATCATGATAGTTAATAGCTATTATCCTTAAAATGAATACCTTGCTTCCAAAGATAGCTTCCAACTTATATTGATGGAGTCAGTACTATATTTTGTGTTCCAATCCATACTACCTGCGTGTTATCGAAGTTTACTTTAAGGCCGAAATGTTTCCATAGAAGGATAATTAATTTAGTATTTCATTAAGAGATGTTTCTGAGCCGACAAGGATAGCTAAAGTGTCATCCGCAAACTGAGATAATGTGTACTCATGATTGTTACTTAAAATGCCTTTAATTTTCCTGTTGTTCTTTATTTTAATTGCCAAAATTTCTGCGCAAAGAATAACAAAAGTAGGGGATAATGGATCGCCCTATCGGCAGCCACTACCGGTGTTGAAAAAAGATGATAAGTTACCAGCCTGGTTAACCGATAGTTTGGCATTAGTATATAATACTTTTACCCAAGATATAATCGATGCCCCGAACTTTAGAACATTAAAGATAAATGACCATTAGAGCGAATCAAATGCTTTTTCAAAATCTACTAGTAATATAAGTCCTGGCAAATTATTTTCTTCTGCAAATTGCATTACATCAAATATCATCCGAGTGTTTTCTCCCATGAACCTACCAGCAATGTACCCTGATTGACTTTCATGAATGATATTATGTAAAACTGATTTAAATGTATTTGCTATTGCACCTGAATTATTATAAGCACAATTTAACAAAGATGTTGGACGGTAATTTTGTAAAAATCTTCTAGGTTTATTATCTTTAGGTAATAATTTGTTTGAGTTACTAACAATTCAACACTTATATATCCGTAGTTTATTGCCCTAACAACAAAATGACCTAGATCTTTCCAAAACACTTTAAACCCCAAATTCTTCTACCAGGGATAATATTTGAGTTTTGTGTTTCTAGACAGTCGTAGCAGCATGCTGACCTGAAGTTACAGGTCAAAGCCTCCTAAAATACGCGACTGCATAGCATCACTGTATACTACAGATGGATAATTTATACCTGCATAGTATAGATATTAAATGATATTGAATTGAACAAACCTAATGAAGGAGTTGAAAGAAAAGGTAATCAAAATAATTAAAAACATACACTATGTATGGTCAACTACTGGCTTTTTATATAGGGGATGAAATAAAGATACAAATATTGCTTTATCCACCGCCATATGCTTGCCATCTTCGGGATGGTTAAAATTCTGTACTGTTGATTTTTATGAATATTGAGTTCTGCTCAACCCGGGGCTAGAGGGCGTGAGGAGTAGCTAGCATATTCACTACCGCTCATGAACAGTCTCAATCAAACCTAGACTGCAATAGTTGGTATGTGTCGTGCTCGGCCGTCTCCAAAGGTCCATTAGCGTACTCTCTTTCATACATAACAGGGTTCGACACTAACTTTTTTAAACGGGTAGTCCGCAGGACTAGTGACTTTAAAAATCTAGTAGTCCTCCAGAGAACTAGATGGTCCTTCCAAAAAACGGTGTATTTAGCACAAAAAAAACAGGTGTATAACAGGAGACAAACTTCAAAGTGAACAGTGCCAAAAACCCTTTTCTTCTTGAAGATACCAACTGAAATCGTAAAACTTATTAATTCTTTTTCGGTTTCTCCCCAGGCAGACTTTCATCAGATTTAGATGCATTTTCAACCCTAACCAACTTGACAAATGTTGATCGAATGCAATATTATTCTGGTCTTCGTTTCATTTTTATTGAAAAATACTAATTATTCGACAATTACCCCAAACTTATTTTTCAGTCATAACCGCATTGAGTAACAAAACACAAAATCATTACCTTATTCCAGGGAGTAAGTATACAGGGAGGAGAAACGGGTTCATAAACGCTCTAGTTTATCGATTTATGCTGTCGCGCTTGAACGCCGCCATTTACTATTTTATCGATACATGTAAATCGATCATAAGCGCGTTAAATTTGAAAAGTTAAAATTTCAGCCAACCTTCCCCCGATTTTTTTGGAAATATAGAAGCTCTGTGGTGCATTTTCAAGCCATCTGAGCACAAATTTTAGTTATGCAAAATGAAGGGTTTGCTAGAAAATATGTATGATATATTACAATTTCCACCCAAAAAATGAGACTTGATAAGAGGTTTAACAAAGGATGAAAATATTAGCTTAAGCCAGTGCTAGGTGGCATCCACTGCAACTATTTTGGCGCAGTCTGTGACACAGATGAACAAACAGAATCAGACACTGTTCGCAACTTGTTTGTTTGGTAGTTGTGTTCAGCGGTTTCCAAGGATCGCTTGACTTTGTCATTCCAAGAGAACTGATTTTCAAACTGAGAATCACGGCACATAAATGATGTTATCTTGTGTTACTGGCCAGCCACACTCGCGTTTTGTTTGTGCGAATTCGACCCCACATGTTTTGTACCGCTATGTGAAGTCAATCCGACATAGTTAGTACTTGTTACGTTTAATATTGCCAACATTAAACGTAACAAGTAGATCTACTAAGCATTTCATGATATTGTAAACATAAAATGATTAGTTCTGTAGCAAAGTCAATCTCTGCCAATCCAACTTGGTATAATACTTTTATTAACAAATGCAGAGATTGTACGTACATATATTTAATTTACTGCCGAACAAACATGAATGTAGTATATTGGTACTTCTTCAATAATCCGAGCCTTCTCCTGTTCTCTGACCTTACCAGCCTTTTTACGATTTTGATATTTCATCTGGCTGTCACAGTGTGTACCTAAAAAGCCACAAAAAAAAGAAAAGAAAGTATTTCAGGGTCAGAGAAGACTGATTATTCTTCAACTCCGCCAAAAATCTGTTTTACTTATATCGGCCTCCATGTTTTTAGCTGGAAGGATTTTCATCACATATTTTAATCGTGCGACAACCATCCCCACCAACACACAGAGTAAAATTTAAAAAAAATCAAAATGAAGGGAAATGGAATATTAACAAATAACAAAAAAAAAGAAAGAAAAAGGAGTAAAACATGTAAGTGAATTGCAGGTTCAATTACCCACCAGTCACCTGCACCTCCACCCCTCCCCGTTACCCTAATAAAGAAAGGTGGCCAGTGATTTAAATGCGAACTCAGATATGTATTTAAGCCTTACATTGTTAAGCCATTCACTTCTTTTGCTGTGTGTTAATCTTCATTTAAACTGCGAATTTCTATAATTGATGAAGAATTTCTTAGTCGGTATGGCATATTTAGGTAAGCCAAGGTTGCAAAAACGAAGAGTTAGGCCATCCTTACAAAAGTGTTGCTTTACTGTGCTTCGGCCCAAAACCCAAAATGTTTTAGGTGAGTAGGTAGGTAGGTGAGTATTTTTTTTTTCTTCCAAAAACCATAAGAAATTAAAGGAAAAATTCTTAAAATAGCAAAAAAAAAAGGATAAAAAAGTAGTGGTAAGAGAATAGCAATAAAAAGTTTTGGGTAGGGCTATGTTTAGTGAGTAGGTCGAGTACAGCAAACCACTATTTTTTTACGGATGGCCTTATGTATATCTGACATCGCTGAACGACATTTACACGCAAGTAATAGCAAAAGGAAAAATTCGAAAACACGAGTCTCTTCTTCTCTACGCTATCCTTCTATACTATAGTAATGGAAGTGTAAATCCCTGCATTACAAAGCCATCACATCACAATTATACAGAAAAAAAAGTTCATCGCAACCCAAACTATTATTTAAAGGCTTAAAACTATTCAAATTGCCAAAATATATCTGTTTTAATCCATTATGTAACTACAAATGCATTGGTGGTCACCCCTTCAACCAAACACATAAACATCCCTTTATTGTTTTAATGAACTGTTCCGTAAGTCGTTCCATCCGCCATCTTGGAAATAGACCGATTTAGATGGCGTGGAGATCGCTAAAAGCGTCAAAAACCCACATTTCTATTGATGTAAATTTTAATATGAAATTTCCCGTAACGAACAAAAAAATCGATTGAAAATCGTTCTCTGGACCTGGTGAAAAGCACAGTAGGATGATTATCATCCTATGTCTGATAATACTCTACTTCAAAATTGTGTAAATTATTCTATTATACATATTATTTGACGTGTGAATGGAATATAAGTGATCTTATTCTGCATACTATTTCTGTATCTTCATCTCTCTCACAATCACCACCACACCTACATAATGCTGTACATGTTATTGCTGAATCTACATATTTACAGGGGCCTTTGCATCCCTTTTCTGTCTGACACCTGCATCTTTGTAGTTCTTGGCAAACTTTAGAAGCTTCATGAAGTACGGTCCACAATGGTTCCCAGATCTGGACTAGGGCATAGTAAACTAGCACTTGATTCTAATGATTGACCCCAACAATACCCAGTCTGGTATGCAACTCTTTCAGTGTGTTGAAGTAAAGCAGCAGATGTAGGTGGTAATAAATTGAGTGACCTTCCTTTGCTTGTGAAGCAATCATTTCGTACCTCATCTGCTGTTTCACATGTGCTTGTCTTATCGTACAAAAGCAAAACAAAGCGTTCTAGAGTCGGTATCTTCTCGCCCAAACCCTTGCAATGAAGGAGTATAGCCCAATACATGAAACATCCAATGACATCTGGATAAATGTTGCTTGCTTCCCATGCAGACTTCTTTCCCTTACCACTGAACAAGGAAGTTTAGTCACATCCTGTAAAAGCATGCAGACCTGACACGGCTTTGTACTTTTCTGGACCAAGGGATTCGGATGTGCACATGGCAGATATGAAACGAAAATGCTTTCCAGTGCCAAATGCAATCCACACTTCATTTACACAAAGCTCATTTAATTGACAACACAAGAACATCAGTATCAACAGTTCTGATTATCATTTTTTCATAGTTTTTTTTACCACAATCTTTTACATGAAACAGTAGTGTATAGTATCTGCCTTTTCATGTGTACATGGCGAAAGCTCACTTACATCTTTTCTCGATGACTTGCAGATTGTATCTTTGTCCTTTGTTGACACTATTTATTTTATCAATAATTTCAATTGCCACCGATTCAGTAGCTATGTAGATGTATTTTGATAAAGGGAGTGAAAACCTGATTGAAGTAGTCTGCAAATGTCTTGGCAGCCACAGGTTTTAACATGTTATCTATAGCTGCACCATCTGAAAGAACAGCATCAACATCAGGATCCTCACGTGGTGCCTCAAAGTGTTTTTCCAGACATTACCAAATCTGATTATGTACCATATCGCAACTTACCAAAGCTAAGAGAGATGTGGGGTTCATGGCGCAAAAAGTCATCAATTTCATCATCGCAAACTTGACAGGAAACATAGTGTTGGGAAAACAATGAACAGTTCTTCTTTAGAGAAGTGATTGTCTGCCTTTCATTTGTCACTTTTCCTTGATTCACTGGACAAATAAACAAATGAAACGTGTTCGTCTTTATTGTTTCATATAATAAAAAGCAGTTATCCATGTCGCTTCTGTACAGACATGGCAAACGTCTTTTCTCCTACGCTTGCTATGTTACGGACTGTGACAGCTACTTATTCGCCTAAAATGTATCTAGTGCCTAATACTAGCAGGTCACTAGTGTACTCCTTACAAGGATTGCCCATTTCCTCTATTACGCTGCATAGACATTTAACTTGATTTGCAAAGTTAGATTGAAATATTTTCTGATGTTCGTGGTGATGTTCGTTTTTGTTTACATTGAATATTCTTAATATGATCCTTCACTTATAACCCTTGACATTTTTTACCTGAAACCATCCATCAAAGCAACTGGGTTGTATTTGTTGTTAGGCCCACTGCTCTCCCATCACCTTTGAAACATGTGTTGTTTTGCTCATGGGCATGGTTAATTGCAATTGATCGCCAGTTGTCAATCATTTATTCATGTTAACCAATCAAACCAATACTATACCTCCGACAAACAATATCACGTGCAACAGTATAATAAAGCACGTGCAACTGTATTATAGATTGAATTGGATTTTATAGTCGCACCAACAGCTAAGGTCATATGGCGACTTTCCAACTTCCATTGGTGGAGGAAGACCCCAGGTGCCCCTCCGGGCAATTTTCGTGTACGGGCGGGCACCTGGGTAGAACCACCGACGTTCCGCAAGCCAGCTGGATAGCTTCCTCACATAAAGATTCCTAGACCCCTGAGGGATAGAACCTACAGCGGTGAGGGGCAAGTGATTTCAAGTCAGAGACGTTAACCACTCGGCCACGGACGCAACTGTATTATAATATAGCCTATTGTCAATATACTCCGGCATCAACAATAGGGCGGAGATATCTAAGTACTGGCGACATGTTAATTGTCTTTATTAAACTCTGTGGCTACAGCTGGGTACTTTTCTGTCAAACAATTCATGCCCGCAGATGAACTTGGTACCATCTGCCATAATCAATAGGAGCTAATGCAAAAAATACAAGATATAAGTCTGGTCGATATACAGGTTGAAATTTCCTTCTCTTAATGATCTAAAAACGCAAGTACTAGCAATTCGGATTGCAAAGTAATAGAACTACTGGAACTGAGTTTTTTTTTTACTTTTCTTTCCTTTTGTTTCTTCAAAGCCTAAACACTGGCCACCCATAGAACAAAACTAGGCAACATAGACCTTTTTCATCAAAGTGTACAAGCTGTTTGCAGTGACTTGATGTGCATATTGTGTTCGTGACACATGGCTGGCTTTAAGGAACGAATCTGCTGTGCCAGACAGTTTGTCCTGGGTTCAGGTATTGAACAGCATCTTGTACAACATTCATAGAATGGCGTATCATTGCCACCGACGTTGCTTGATCTTGGCATAAAGATACCAATGACGTGATACCTACCAGTTTGTTGTTTCGCTTATATTTAGATAAAGTATTGGTGCAATATATTCGTCAGTTAGTAAGATGTTAAAACTATTTGCTTTGAACTATTCTAATAATTAATATCAATGATTGCAAATATGCAAGTTCTGTAGAAAACCTTACGGGTCACCTACGGTTTGTTTTAAGATTACAGTATGTCCCTTTAAAGAAAGTTGTGTGTAAAAGGGGTGGGGTTAGTGGGACGGGAATCAGATGTATCCATGTAATCTTCGGTCTGAAAAGGATTTACAGTGTTCTGTTCATTCAAAATTTAATTACAAAATCTCACCAAGAGTGTATGTTGTATTTTGACACCTTTCTGTTTTATGTCAGGAATGTTTACCTAAATCAATTACTAGTGTGTACAAATATGACCTAAATAACAGTAGATTTAATCAGGATTCTTCCTATAAAGCGCATGCATAAATAAATATCATTTAGATGATTAGGTTTAGAATATTATTTGTGAGAAAGTGTCGATTCTTACGGATGGCGGAAGTTATACAGTACTGGTTCTACACAGGAAAAATGGGATGATCTGCCTACACCGCAAATATATGGCCTAAAGTGTGCTAAAAATGACGTAAAACACCATTTAAAACAAAACAATATGTTTATCACATAATATGGCTTCTGGGAGTGCCATAACGCTATGACTTATATGACGTAATACACTAGTGTATTACAGATGCAAATGAGGACCGAATCACTGTGTTTGTATACAGTAAAACATTTAATCCCAATTGTTTTCATGGCATATCATACGGTACGTTCAGACGCCTTAATTATTTTTCATTATTTGAAATCTTACTTCAAAGAACGAATGTTAGTAACGTTAAATTTGGTTTAAGGCATCGCATTATTTGTAGGGCGAACGCATTTACAGTGGTGTAACGTAGCGACGTCATGTAAACAACAAAACGACGTGATGATTTGTTTTACAAATAAGGAAAACTGACATAATTAAAGTGAAACTATCACGTCGTAGGTTTGTTATGTGATAAACAGAATCTTACATGAGTGACTGTGTATTATTGACTTTAATAAACTCGTTGGATAAAAAGATAGGATACTCGGCAAGAGCCTCGTATCCTATCATTTATCCAACTCGTTTATTAAAATCAATAATACACAGTCACTCATGTAAGATCCTCTATGTATATAACATAATTTAAAATGATATTTTATTAATATTTTTAATGATTCACGCCTTTTTACACCAGCTTGCACGAGAACGCCAAGACGAAGTTACAACGGTGGAGAACCTAGACGGTTACTAGCGGAAATAAAACTGCGTCCCGTGATACTAGCCGATTGTTTTACGGTTACTAGCGGATAAACAACTGGGAAGAATTGTAAGTAATTCGTCATAAGGTAGTATGGTTTAAATAACTATTCGTTTTTTCGAAAAACACTTGCTTATACGGAACGCTAGATATATTTAATTAATTAGATAATTATCAGTTTGTTCCTAAACAAAAGCTTTTATTATGATATAACTGAAATAATATCCGAAAATGCATGGACATTTGACAGATTATTGCAGTTTTCCTTTAATTTTATCTAATAGATTACGCGTTACAGAACAGATTAGTATGTAAATAGTTAATGCAACACTGTTGTCAATCGTGGAATATATATGAGTAGAGAGTAGTGAAAATAAGTATGTAAAAATAGTTTATGATATGATGATCAATGACATAACTGGTCAACCGAATAAATTAAACTGGGCTTTACTATTACGTGATCTTTTGTGTAATATGGGTTTCCGTGATGTATGGTTAGCACAAAGTGTAGGAAACGTTGAAATATTTTTGCTCGTTGTCAAACAAAGACTTCATGATAATTGTATACAAAACTGGCATAATAGATTGCAAGAATCAAGCAGAGCTTTATTTTATAATTGAATAGAGAATTTTAGATTTCAACCCTACCTAAATATGTGTAATATATCGAAATTTAGGCAAGCTTTAACAAACTTCGCGTTTCATCACACAGACTTGAGATAGAAGCTGGACGTTGGAGCAAACCAAACAGAACACCGGTTAATGATAGGAAATGTAAATTATGCCAGTCTTTATAAGATGAATTCCATTTTGTTTTAATATGTCCTTTATATACAGACATAAGAAAACACTATATTAAAACGTATTATTTCATGCGTCCAAATATGCAAAAGTTCATTTCTATGATTAATTCTACATGTAAAAAGCAAATAAGAAATCTAGCTATTTTTATTTATAAGTCTTATAATAAAAGAAATGAGTACCTTTTTACAAATAGGTAATACGAATTGATGTTGTAATGATATACATGTACTATTTATATATGCATTTTGTTGTGTAGCAACAGTATTTCACTCAAAATTGTATCACATTCTCCACTGGATACACATACACTTAACTGTGTAAAATTGCTAAGTATACTATGCATTTGTACTATTTTGTTACATTGTCTGTCATGTTATTGGATTTTGAAATAAACTATCTATCTATGATAAGCAATGAGCGTAAATTCTATACCAAAAATGTTGTATTTTATAGGAATATGTGGGCTACGGTTATTGTAAAAGCACTGTAAAAACAGGCACCGGTTAATATACGCATTTTAAAAAGTTACAATGGGAGATAGCATTACCTCCCGTCTAGCATTACCAGCGCTATCTCCTGTTGTTAACCTGGTCCTGAGTAGTTATTGTATTTTCAAAATAATTTCTTGCCTAAATAAGTATGATTTCAAACAATGTGCCTTTGAATAAGAGTTGAAAGGGTATTTTTCTTTATAAAAATACACCTTTTAAACAAGTTTGAATAGAAACAATAGACGTTGGACGCAAAATATGCCCCTTGACCTTTGACCAGGTTTCCAAGTAATGACTGGGACACGAAAAAAAAAGAGTTTTTTTACCATTGACCTCCAAGTGTGACCTGGGGGTGGAAACCTAATTCTTGCGCGCGACACTCCTGAAGTTTGACGTATCCCTTCAAGAGTTTCCGATTAATGGCTGAGACACGATTTCGGATGGACGCACGCACGGACAGTGCGATTATAATATACCCCGAATTATAATATGCCTCCCTTCGTGGGGTGGGTGGGGGAGCATAATTCGAGCTGGCAATGGTTTATAATTGTATATTAAAGTACAAACTAATATATAAAGAGACAAGCAAACTTTTACGCAAGCGTAAAATAGCTGCCGAGAGAAAACAGCATTATATCTGGGTAGGAACAGAGAACAAAGTTTTTTTTAAAAATGTTGTCACGAAGACGTTAACATGCCACGACCGTTTTTTCCAGACACTTTCTTACCAATTTTTACCATCAATTCTTCCTACCAAACATTTTGAATCAAGGTGGACGACCTCGCTTTGTTCGGGTCAAACCCTTGACTTGCGTTACATTTTGATTACATATTCACCTTTGTAGCACGACATGCTAGAATTACACATCAGCACAGAAATACAATTGTCCATATGGTATGCTTGTGCGTTAGCGTGTGCATCACAACACAAATAAACTGTTCACTGCTACAGTGTGTAATTACAGGTTTCAATCGGAACTGTCTCACAATTTCCGATGTTCTGCGGAAATTAGCGAGTCTGTACGCTTTGACCTGGTGTTCATTCGCAACATCTCGATCACTTCTTCGAAATGAATCGAAGAATGACGGGATTGACCGGGTTTGTACGATTACTAAAATAATATAAATATATTTATACAAGCAAGGTTTTACGCAAACGTAACATTGCTGCCGAGAGACATCAAGTCACGGGTGTTAAAACATACTGAAAACAATAAATGTTGTCACGGAGACATAAACACGCCACGACCGTTTTTTTATTACATTCTTCCCGATCTTTACGAAGCATTTTACCTTCCTACCAAGCATTTTGAATCAATGTGTGCGATCTCGCTTCTTTCTGTTCAAATACCTTGACATGCCTTGCATATTGATTACAATTCACCCTTGTAACACGACGTGCTAGAAGTACACATCAGCACAGAAATGTCAGAAATACAATTGCTAACTTGTAAGGGATGCGTGTGCGTTTGTGTGTGCATTACAACAAATATAAACTGTTCATTGTTACCATGTGTAATTATAAGATGAAAAATGTAAAGGACCTGTTACTACCTTACCATGAACAATAATGAAAACCATAATATTGAAAATTAAAAAAAAAGAGAAGGAAATCAGCAGACTTGAACCCTCCCGTCCCGCACTAACATGACGCCTTAGTCAACTGCGCTACTGAGGCCAGTGAATGTTTCATCGCTAATATACATATAACAATAATGACTACATGCTACATTTCAGAAGACTGGTTTACCAAAACGTAATTTAAGCAAGTGAGACAGTAACCTTTCAACATTACAAAATATGTATTTATACCATTCAAGTTTTTCAGACGAGTTCTCCAGGAATTCAAGTTGTAAAGTATGCTTATTGCCACTTACATGAATCACAGTCCGTTTACCATAGACAGATATAAAACCCATATAAGGGTCAGCTGCCTTCGGCAGCTGAATGAAACGTAGGTGCTTATGCGTTGATCTGTGTGCGTAAATGTTAACGAATATTGTGCACCTATTGACAGCAAAGCGTCATTCACATCAAGAAGACGTTCCACAATCGTTCTTATCTGAAACATTTGCGCTTGCACACTGTTGATAGCGTAGACATATTTCGAATTTCTCCAATAATTTCAATCCTCCTTTAGAATTAGTTTCAAAGCCTTTCGTTGTTTCAGGTAAAGAATTCGAAATTCCTTGATTCGTAACTAAATGTCCTAGCCGTTCCATTGTGTCTTCGTTTGAAATACTTTCCCATGTATTTGCTGTCTCTTCGGTGAAATTCATTTCCTGTTCCAATCTGTCCTTTAAATGTGCTAGTGATTCATCCTCTTCGTGACCAAAGAGATTCTGGTCGCCATTATCCTTATTCAATCCAGACACTACCTTTTTTCCATCAAAGCTAAGGACATAGGTCTTTTCTGTTGGTTTCATATCAAGAGCTTGATCAATTACACCTGGTGGAATTTCTTTTGGAATGTCAAGTCCAACAATCGCATACGCAGTAACACGTTTTTGTGATGGAACAGCAACATTTATTGAAGTGTTCTGAGGATCATATTGCCCACGTTTTTCATTGTTCTGAACGACTTACCACTGGATTTAATTCCACTCATAAACCGCAGTGCCTTTCCATGAAAGAGTTTATACAAGACCTTTCAAAATGTCCAACAATCTTCAGAATACACCATGTTTGATGTGTTGCCAAGTGAGTACCATCTCACTACATCCAAGAATAGCAGGAGTGCTATGTTTGTGAGGGGCAACTTATCTGAACTGACCAATCTGATGAAATTACACAAATCCCCCACCAGTAGACGAGCCTGTTTTACTTTGTGCAAAACAGAAGAGTGGAGATTGCACATTTCCTCAATAATGTCCTCCTCTACACTGTTACCGAAAAGCCTCCGTCTTGGCCTCTTCAGAGGTGGTTTGAATTAATCGATGCTTGCTTTACGGTAACGCTGGATGGTCTTACAGTATCGCAGGCCTCAAATGATTGTGTGGACACTTCCGAGACTGCCGTAGTTTTCAGCTTCGTTGGCGATTTAACCATAGATTACGTTTAGCCTTTCTTTTCCTGAAGCTAAAATGTGGAAAAAATCGTATAGTAACCTCTGCAGCAGAAATCTTGTTTTCTATAGTAGCAGGAGAAAAGTTAGTATTACTGCATTTAAAACTTGCAAAAACTTTCAAAACGTATCACAGATAGTGCGGGAAGTAGCATAAGTGAGTAGTTTGGATTACTTCGTGTAAAGCTCTATTAACGTTTTATAGAACATGGTATGCATCAGTATGTTCCTTAAGCATTATAATGTTCCGTGCACAAGAAGTTATAGTACACTTACGCATGCTGTCGATGAATTTTATTGTTTTGTGATGCATGATCCATTTTAAAACTGTCAACATGTTCTGCTAGTAACCGTAAAACAATCCGCTAGTATCACGGGACGCTGATTTATTTGCGCTAGTAACCGTTTAGGTTCTCCACCGTGGTTACGTCACACAAACAAACAAGTGGAACCGGAACTCTTCGTTAATTTTCGTAATCGGTATTTCCTAGTGGTGGAATCTGACGAAGACGTCCGTAAAACAATCGGTACCAATCGGAACAATCGGAACTCTTCGCCAATTTCCGTACTCGGGAATAGTGGCTCGGAGAGTACTGGGTGCCGCTCAATGGTTTTTGGAAGCAAAATGATGAATTTGGTTCGGTTTTCGATTGTAGCTCTCCGCAAAATAGTGCTCTTTTATATAATGTTGTATTGATGAAAATATTGCAGATTTGTGAGTGATTTTATCAATTTCTTGATATTGTATTGCTATGACCGATAAATTATACTTTTTAACAAAATAAATCCCCAAATATGTGTAGTTGAAATGAAGACGAACAGCTCCGTCGTTCGGTCCCAAACAGTTCGTTCCATATAATGACTGATAGTTTGGAAGCATTTGTTGAGTTTTCCAAATATATACTTTAATATTACGGTTGAATTGAAGGGAAAGGAGGAAGAGACATTGTAATTATGATTATATCATATTATGGGAGTGATTGTTTACTGTTTTGTCAGTCGAGAGTGATATGTCAGCTGCATGCATATATGAACTTGATATTGTATCAGTAAATCAATTAATAAAACTCTAAACACAGAAAGATATGACTCATGAAGTCCATACTGACGTCCATGGTACTTGATGTATTGTTAAATTACGCTTATATGGTCTGGAAGTATATATTTTTTCTCCAATCCACAGACATTAGGGTACACCTTTGACATGAGGGTTAGTTTATTTCAAGATATAGATCTTATACATATATCATCTAGTGATAACATTCCAGATATCATATATTTAATATAAACAATATGAAAATAGTTTATTTAACACTATTACTATGTGATCAATGATTACATCAAATGTATTTATTTTATAAGGGCTTCTAGAAGCATCAAACATTTTTAAAATGTTTAAATTTCAATCGGAGGCTCTAGTGTGTTTTACAAAAGATGGTTTACAAGCGGAATAACTTTTATTAATGACATTTTAGACAAAAATGGAAATCTTTATTCATACATAGAATTGAATGAACACTATAATATGCAGTCCAATTTTCTTGAATATGAAGGTATTATAACTGCTGTCAGGAATTATTTGGCAAACCTGAATATTGTGCATCTGTAACAGCCAAACCCTATTCGTCCACTAATCCTATCCTTAATTCTACAAAATGAGAAAGGCTGTCGAAACATATATGACATCATGATTAGAAATAATATCCCAAAGCATTAAGTAAATGGAAAAATGAAGTAGTTAGTGTTCCAAAATTTGAATTTGAAAGATTATATGCCTTACCTTATAAAATAACAAAAGATCCTAAGTTACCTTGGTTCAATTTAGAATCAACCATAGAATACTTGGAACAAATTACCTTTTATCAAAAATGAATATTATTACGGTAATAACGATATGTGCAGCTTTTGCAAAAATACACTGAAACTATCCAACATCTGTTTTGGAACTGTGGAACACAGTAAAAGAATTCTGGTCAAAACTTCAAACTTATCTTACAGAAAAATGCCATACAGCATTCGTAACTTTAACAGAAACAGATATTTTTATTTGGAAATAGTAAATTTAATACTGTTTTGAGCAAAATCATCATGCAAGCAAAACTTTACATTTATCGAAACAAGATGCAACGTCAAATACCACAGCTTAACCTTTTTAAAACGTATATAATATCTTTGTACAAAGTTGAGAAACTAATCGCATATAAAAACTTAAAAATGAATAAGTTTGAAACCATGTGGAGTCAATACCTTGCTATCTGTGGAACTGGAGTATAGAGATCATTTACTTAGTTGATTTTTCCAGTATCAAACTGTAGCAAATAAACTTAATGTTTTCATTCTGGGACATGCAAAGCTCAGCTTACTAATTAGAAATATTATACCCTTGCTTATAAGTTATATCTTGATCTTCCTTAATCAACCTTGTTGTTGTTTTTTATAGAAAAAATAACAATTTTGGAAGTTGTGTATATTAATCCTTTAAAACTATCCTAAAACATTGTCCTTTGGTAATGGATTTATATACAGATTTATTACACAGTATGGGTTATTGTTTTTTTTCCTTTCCAAAAACAAAATATGAGAAAAAATCAGTGTAGCATGAAACAATGTTTATTTTTGATACTATAACATTTAAATTATCTGTGTAAAGCAAGTCTGTATGTATTGACAATGTGGGTTTTACACTAGGTTTTGAAACAAAAAATATTCTTTAGGGCTGGCATGGCGCAGTCGGTAGCGCGGCGGATTTGTAACCGGAGGCCCCGGGTTCAATCCTCCGTGGCGCCACTGAGTTTCGTCGGTGTGTTCTTGACCAAGACACTTTCCCTTAGCCTCGTCCGTCGGATGGGGACATAAACCGGGCAGTACCGTCTATCCTCCGAGCACATTAAAGAACCATAGGAATCTATTTGATAATAAGAGTAGGGCACGGTTCCCGGATTCCCTCTCTCTGGGGCAGCTCTAAATAACCTATACTGTGTTGATGAGCCGTTAAACAACATTCGTTTCAATTCATTTCATACATTTATTATTGTTTTTTTTCCCCCATAACCTAGCACTAGTCCTTCACAATAAGACTTTGCATTTTGTATACCATTTTTCACATTTTTTTATTTTTTAACTTTTTTTTTATTTTGCCTAAATGCGAACAGTAGTCAATATGAAAAAATAAAGATCACAATAATGAAGATTAAACGTGAAAAAAGCTACTGTATGATATCTAAAAATGGATATATATTTACATAATTGTTATAAACTTCCATTCTTGGCATTGATCTCAGCTCTCTGAAGCGCCCAGTGAAACGACGGAGCTATTATTTTTCAACATTTCAATTAAAGACACACCCGGTTAAAATGAGATAATAAATATAATAACAGTCGTGAAAGAAAAGAATGTAGTTAGAAGAGTTTATGGATGTGTAAACGTCTTGAAAACTGGTCGACATCACATGTTAGGTTTCATCCTGCGCTAAAACGACCACTCGTTAGTCTCTGTTTGGCTACCAAGATTTAAAGGGCAAAGGTCATAGCAAAAAGAGAAGAATATGGACAAAAGAGGGCCTCAGTGAAGATTTTTGTAAATATATGGTAAACATATTTAAAAAATACCTATTTAGGGCTGTACAAATCCTATAGCCCGATGCCCGGGACTAGTCCAAAACCAAAGTCGGGCGTGTCACTTTTTCAAAGATTTCAGTCCCGGACTAGTCCAATTTTAAAAAAAGAGAAAGTCGAGCGTGTCACTGTTTGAAAGATTTCAGTCCCAGATTTGTCCAATTAACAATGTTCAATATTTAATGATTCTTACTGTTGCTACTGTTTCACCCAATGGCAGTCTACAATCTATACCACTGAAACATGTATACATTAATTGTCTGAAGAGTAAATAAGGATTGTTTCATTTACTGTGTATATTGAATTGTGTGCAAATCCGTTAAAATAAGATGCAGTTTTAACATATTGACTTGAGAAATCGAAAGAATTCAGGACTTGTGTCCATTTTTTGGGACAAGTGACAATTTTTTTGGGACTAGTCACTTTTGACAGGGTGACTAGTCCTGGACGAGTGGCTAAAAAATTTACTTGTACAGCCCTGGCTATTATTGTAGCAAAATAACATTGTTTTTCATTTTAAGACCAAAGGGTAATATAATAGGGCCTTAAAGATGGTGAATTGAAAAGAGGGCCTCAGGGAAGATAATTTTACTAACTGGGTCACTGTCTTCTAAGAGCATTCAATGCATTACAATATTAGGTAAAATATTTTATAAGAGGCTCATTATTGCAAAACCAAAAGAGGGAAACGGCTTTCAAAGAAGAAAAGGGGGCCTCATGATAGATTTTATTGCTAAATGGGCCATTGTCTTGTAATAGCTTTTTTTCCTCATGGTCGTTTCCAGACATGCTGTAACTTATGATATTCGATTGTTTAAATTGAATTTGATTACATTGAATTAAATTCAAAATTTAGAAATACTTAAAGAAATGCTTAATCCAGCTCTTTTTCCAAACAAAGTTTTACTCCCACCAGGATTTGAACCTGGGTCTTCTACCCTCAAAGGGTAGATGTGTTTACCGATTACACCATAGAAGTGGTACATGTTTGTACTAAGAGCAAATGAACTAAAAAATTAAACTGAACTTCCTAATTTCACAGCAAAGTAGTTAAACTAGATTTAGCCCTGGCAACAGGGATTCATTTTGAATTCCAAACAATTTGACGAGGGATCAACGAAGTCAGTGTCACATATTGCAAATACAAGTTAAGGCAAAACTAACTGATGATAACACCATTTTAACTGATAATTTTGATCGGCAACTGGCTACTTATGACAACCCTGGCGCCTATTTGTTGTGCTTATAATATAAAGCAAATATAAATATGTGTCTAATAAATACATAATTTTATATATGCAATTAATATAACATTTAAGCATGAAATGATTTAGATGTGAGCTGGCTGATGGGAGTCATTTGACGGATAGCTGGCAACAACTGTAAGATGAGGGTAATCAACATGAACCTGGTGGTTCAGTAAATCGGTTGGCTGGTTGTTTGAATGATTTACGTCATTTTTAGCACATGTTAGGCCATATATGATGATCGATATCATCCATGGTGGGGGCACACCACTTTTTCCAGGGTAGAAATAGTAGTGTATACCTTCTGCCCATCTGAAAGGACACGCTTTCTTATTTATTCCAACTTGCAGTGAGAGAGTCGAGGTTTCAAACAATCCAACCACGGATGCAGTAAATCGGAATCGACCTTCTCAGCACATTAAACATTTAGGGCACTGCTCCCCGATTCAAATGTAACCTTTCTTAATTTTTTTTGGGCCCAGTAACTTCTAGGTATGGTTATATAAAATGTGTAACCTGTTGCTATAAATACTAAAATAATTTCCTCTGCTTTAACAAGGGCTTGCAACCTTCTACTAGATACGTATCATATGATGTATATGTAGGCAGCATTAAAACAATTAGTGACTGTCCCGTTCATTTGTTTTGTACAATTTAAACAGAATAATTTGGTGCAAACAGTATATATAAACCATCACGGTCTCTTTCAGCGTAAATCCACGTATATAAATGATGTCACGGTCTCTTTCAGCGTAAATCCAAGTATATTAATGACGTCACTGTCTCTTTCAGCATAAATCCACTTAATAAATGACGTCACCGTCTCTTTCAGCGTAAATGACGTCACCGTTTCTTTCAGCGTAAATCAACATATATTAAAATGATGTCATCGTCTCTTCCAGTGTAAATCCACATATAATAACTTCACTGTTAATTTCAGGTTGAATTTGCATATAATAACTTCACTGTTTAATATTTCCAGGGTAAATTCGCCGCATATATATATATAAACTTCAGTGTTAATTTCAGGGTAAAAATTTGCATACATGTATATAGTAACTTCAGTGTTAATTTGAGGTGAATTCAGGGACTTCTCTGTTAATTTCAGGATAAATTTGCATATGTATAGTAACTTCAATTTTAGAAAAAAATGGAAAAGAAAAATATAAGAACGCTTTTAAATGCATGGGTTGACATTAGTTACTAGATAGAATTACGAAATGAATGTTTTACTGCATTTTTTCTCAATTTTAAAAAAACCACGCTTGCGACGGTATGGGTTATGTTCCTAAAATATATAAAAAAAAAACATATATAAATAACGTTGCTGATCCTTCAGTGTAAATCCACATAACAACGTCACTGTCGCTTTTAGCGTAAATCCGCATGTTTAACATCTTCACTGTCAATTTCCGGATAAATCCATACGTATAAATAATTTCACTGTCTCTTTTTGTGTAAATCCCACTAAATAAACAATTTCAACATCCCTTTTAGTATCAATTCGCATTGATAAACCATGTCACTGTCTCTTTCAGCGTAATTCCGTCTGTACAAATGATTTCACCATCACTGACTTTCAGTGTTAATCCCCACATATTATTAATAACTTCACTGTCACTTTCTAGGTTAATCCACATGTATAAATAACTTCTACTTTTTTATTTTCAGTTTTAAATCTATGTATTTAAATATATCAATATAACATTAAGACCTGTTTAAGGAATTTTCACAGACATATTCTAACTATCTGGGTTCTACCGGTATTAACCATGGGTGGGGGAGTTCCTGGTGGCGTTCCTTGTTGTTCCAGGCAGTGTTCCCTTTATTGCGCGTTTTGTTTTCCCATATCCCCATGCCACTAAAGCAAGTCTCCACTCCTCAAATGACGACTCTACCAGGGGTGTCATTAAGAGGCGGGAGGCGGGGATTTCTCCCTGCTACTTTGACAGGTCTACCTGGCTACTATGAATACTTTTACTAGTGTTTCATACAAGTATCAATAAAAAACACCCGGCTATTCTGCTCTGGGTGCCGCTTACTTATAAAGGTAATGACACCCCTGCTCTACCCTGCCCTGTATATATTGGTGGGGCGTATGATCAGATCATTGATACCATGATCATGATGCCCATGGGCCATGGCATGTGCTCCCACTTTATTTAGTTTTATATGAAGAACTTAGAAGAGGTGAAACTCTTATAAATTAAGAAGCGCCCACGTTTAAGGGGAATCACCATATTGCTTACCTTAGTATGAATACATTATTATATCAGGAATCTCTATGAATACTCCCTGATAAAACAAATAAATATGTACCGCATGTTCGGAACTTGACAGCAGTCGCCATTTTGTTTATCTTATAATTGAAGAGGTCGCTACTGCAGAGTTGTCGTTTCTTGAAAATAGTTCAAAATGGCGTCGAGTACTCTCCGAGTCGGAATCCCGAGTGACGGAATCCGACGAGGCAGTTCCGAGTGCAATCGCCTCGTCGGATTCCCAATCGGAACTCTTCGCCAATTTCCGTACTCGGTAATAGTGGCTCGGAAAGTATTGGATGTTTTGCATCAAAATGCAGCATTTGGTTTGGTTTTCGATTGTAGCTCTCCGCAAAACAGTGCTCTTCTATATAATGTTGTATTGATGAAAATATTGCAGATTTGTGAGTGATTTTGATCAATTTCTTGATATTTTATCGTTATGACCGATAAATTATAACTTTTAACAAAAAAAAACCCCAAATATGTGTAGTTGAAATCAAGACATTTCGGCACCAAACAGTTCGTTCGGTCCCAAACAGTTCGTTCTACATAATGACTAAGCATTTGTTGAGTTTTCCAAATATATAATTTAATATTACGATTGAATTGAAGGGAAAGGAGGAAGAGACATTGGAATTATGATTATATCATATTCTGGGAGTGATTGTTTACCATTTTGTCAGTCGAGATTGATATGTCAGCTGCATGCATAAATGAACTTGATATTGTATCAGCAAATCAATTAATAAAACTCTAAACAAAGAAAGATATGACTCATGAAGTCCATACTGACGTTCATGGTACTTGATATATTGTTAAATTACGCTTATATGGTCTGCAAGTATATATTTTTTCTCCAATCCACAGACATTAGGGTACACCTTTGACATGAGGGTTAGTTTATTGCAAGATGTAGATCTTATACTTATATCATCTAGTGAAAACATTCCAGATATCATATATTCAATATAAACAATATGAAAATAGTTTATTTAACACTATTACTATGTGATCAATGATTACATCAAATGTATTTGTTTTATAAGGGCTATATCAGGCTTTTCTAGAAGCATCAAACATTTTTAAAATGTTTCAATTTCAATCAGAGGCTCTAGTGTGTTTTACAAAAGATGGGAGGAATAACTTTTATCGATGACATTTTAAACAAAAATGGAAATCTTTATTTATACTTAGATTTGAATGAACACTATAATATACAGTCCAAATTTCTTGAATATGAAGGTATTTTAACTGCTGTCAGGAATTATTTGGCAAGCCTGAATATTGTACATCTAGCCTGTAACAGCCAAACCCTATTCGTCCTCTAATCCTATCCTTAATTCTACAAAATGAGAAAGGCTGTCGAAACATATATGACATCATGATTAAAAATAATGTATATCCCAAAGCATTAAGTAAATGGAAAAATGAAGTAGTTAGCGTTCCAAACTTTGAATTTGAAAGATTATATGCCTTAACTTATAAAATAACAAAAGATCCTAGGTTACCTTGGTTCAATTTAGAATCAACCATAGCATACTTGGAACCAATTACCTTTTATCTAAAATGAATATTATTAATAACGATATGTGCAGCTTTTGCAAAAATACACCTGAAACTATCCAACATCTGTTTTGGAACTGTGGAACAGTAAAAAAAATTTGGTCAAAACTTCAAACTTATATTAAAGAAAAATGGAATACAGCATTCGTAACTTTAACAGAAACAGATATTTTATTTGGAAATAGTAAATGTAATACTGTTTTGAGAAAATCATCATGCAAGCAAAACTTTACATTTATCGAAACAGGATGCAACGTCATATTCCACAGCTTAACCTTTTTAAAACGTATATAATATCTTTGTACAAAGTTGAGAAACTTATCGCATATAAAAACTTAAAAATAAGTTTGAAACTATGTGGAATCAATACCTTGCTATCTGTAGAACTGGAGTATAGAGATAATTTACTTAGTTTATTTTTCCAGTCTCAAACTGTAGCAAATAAACTTTATGTTTTCATTCTGGGACATACAAAGCTTAGCTTACTAATCAGAAATAACAAACCCTTGCTTATATCTTGATCTTCCTTAATCAACCTTCTTGTTGTTTTTTATAGAAAAAATAATCATTTTGGAAGTTGTGTATATTAATCCTTTAAAACGATCCTAAAACATTGTCCTTTTATAATTGATTACAGATTTATTACACAGGATGGGTTATTGTTTTTTTCTCTTTCCAAAAACAAAATATGAGAATAAATCAGTGTAGCATGAAACAATGTTTATTTTTGATACTATAACATTAAAATTATCTGTGTAAAGTAAGTCTGTATGTATTGACAATGTGGGTTTTACACTGGGTTTTGAAACAAAACATATTCTTTAGGGCTGGCATGGCACAGTCGGTAGCGCGGCGGATTTGTAACCGGAGGCCCCGGGTTCAATCCTCCGTGGTGCCACTGAGTTTCGTCGGTGTGTTCTTGGCCAAGACACTTTCCCTTAGCCTCGTCCGTCGGATGGAGACGTAAACCGGGCAGTAACGTGTATCGGTTAAAGAGCACGTTAAAGAACCATAGGAATCTATTCGATAATAAGAGTAGGGCACGGTTCCCGGATTCCTATGTATCCTTCCCACCTCTCTGGGGCGGCTCTAAATAACCTATGCTGTGTTGATGAGCCGTTAAACAACATTCAATTGAATTCATACATTTATTATTGTTTTTTCTCCATAACCTAGCACTAGTCCTTCATAATAAGACTTCGCATTTTTATACCGTATTTCACATTTCTTGTCTCTTTTTTTTTCTTTTTCTTTTTTTACTTTTTTTTATTTTGCCTAAATGCGAACAGTAGTCAATATGGAAAAAAATCGCAATAATGAAGATTGAACGTGAAAAAAGCTACTGTATAATGTCTAAAAATGGATAATATTTACATAATTGTTATAAACTTCCATTCTTGGCATTGATCTCCTGGATCTCCTGGATTCAAGTAAAAGCCCACTGCTTTATCTGGATATTTTGATCCATGCTTGTATAAAATACTAATATGAATAAGGCACTGCCTCATAGCGAGCTCAACTCATTAAAAAAAAACACTGGAATGCAAATGAAAACAATCATCAGCACATTATGGTTATTAGAGCCAACTCAGTGAGAGGTGACGAATAAAATATAATCATGAAACTCTGCCCTACTGTTACTGTCAGAAAGATTGTAATAATTATTTAACATGCAGACAGGATAGCCTTTGGTAGTTCGGACCTTCTATTTACCATCCCCATAAGACGGACAAAGCCAAGGGAAAATGTCTTGCACAAGATGCTTGACCTTGAAATTAAGTGATGTTCACTCCCGATATATTAATGACAGTTTTATCTCATCTGAAATTGTTGGACAGCTTATTGGAATGAACACCAAAAGTACATCAGTATTCACACTGACCTTGAACATGTAAACATTACTTTAATGTGCAACACACCGTCTATTGAAAACACATAGGCAAATTAGGTTGCGTCTCATTATTTTAAGAGCTAATATGATCTATGAAGATCCTAGCTCTTTATTCGGAAGAAGAAGAAGGGGTTTAGGAGTTTGACTGGACATGAAAACTGCATGACCTTGAATAAAGGACCCATAGATGTGTACGTATACTATCATAGTCTATATCTTGGACCGGAAAAGAACATTTTTCTTAAGGGCAATTGAAATAAAACTCGTTTTTGTTTGTTTGGCGTGTAACGTCATTTTCCAGCCCATTTTAGGCTATGTATGACGGTCAACATTTTTTGTTGTGGAAGCAGACCGCTCACTTATTCCTGGGTAGAACATGTAAGACACGTATTGTATACTTCCCGTCGTCCATAGGAATCGACACTTACAAGTCGTGCTCCCAGTGGGATTCGAACCCGCAGCGTTGAGATGATTTCCAATGAAACGTCTTTACCCTCTCAACCACGGATGCGCTACAAAATATCAAATAATGTCTGGGTAGCGTACTTGAACTTACTCACATTTCACCAATGTCACTAGACGAATGCAGCTCGGGTTCGCTTCCCCCGTCTCTGCATTGTACGCGAAAAAATGTAACTTTCTTTGCATATAAAAAAGGAGTTTATTTTGTACTATTTTGAGATGGTGGTAATCAGACTAATTCTTGACTAAGTAGCTTGTATGTTTTGTTTTTGTTTTCAGCGATAATATAATTTTATTTTTTGCAATGATCTCTTGTGGAATGTCATAACTTAATATCAATTACTGAATAACTGATCGTTGGCCATAATTGATTGTTTGATACATCGCTTATTCCCACTATTGTAACTGCGACTCATTAATGGTACATGTACATCCAGTCCTTTTTAGTTCTGTTCCAAGTTCAAGCCATCCGTTGCAGGTTATTAATGCTGAGTTCTACATAAAGCAGAACGCAGTCTTAAACAACCACAAACAATGGAAGACTGACGCATACTATTTTCTTTTCTTGGACATTCTTGAACATTCAGGACATCTAAGGGTGCAGCTTAAGGCAGAAATGGCACTGAAAAATATAAAAGATATTAAAAACAACAACAAAAACCCCAAATATTTTCAAAACACATTTTATAACCGATTCAGCAAACGCTATTGATAGCATTTGTCTAAAATGTCTTAATTTCTGAAACGGTTGTGACACAACATGGTAGACTTTGAATCTAGAGATCTTACTTGCACCACTGAGTGTTTCAATGTGCCCATGGGAAATGCTTAGCTTTGTCTTTTTGATGTGGACATGAACTGTTTGAATGTTGTGTTACGTTTACGTCATTTTTAGCACATGTTAGGCTATATAATTATGACGGTCTATTTTTTTGTAGTAGAAGCAGACCTTTTTTTTCTCGGGTAGAACCTGAGTACTGTATATACCTCCAGCCGTCCATGATTATCGACACTTTTTCACTTGACAAATCAAGCTTACAGTGGGATTCAAATCCGTAGCTGTGAGAGACGAGAAAGTTTTAGAAGCAGCCTCTTTACTATCCCGGCCAAGGATGCGTCGGACATAATGTGGGCAGTCCTGTGTATTGAAGGTTATATGATTCCTATATATCCTTCTCCTCTATCTAGGGCGGCTCTAAATAACCTTAGATAATGTGTTGATACGCCATTAAAAATATATGTTCAAGAAGCTACTGTTTAACGCTGCAAAAAGGAAAATATTTCCTGGCAGAGGGATGTTAACAAGCATGTACTGGAGTCAGGCAAATGAAAAACTAGATGAATCCATTGAAGAATTGATTTTTTAAGGATTTAATTAATTCAATATTTCGATCTTTCGACAGGCTATGCAAAATATTAGGCTAGTTTAAATAGTGTGAAGTCCGAGACACTACTCGCTAAATTTAAACTAGCTTATGTTTTTCATAACACGAAAAATATCGAAATATTGAATTTAATCCTTTTATGTACAGTTCTCAAGTCAATCAAACGAATAAACTATACCTTGATTGCTTTAGCTCTGCCCAAAAAGTGTTATTTCACTGGAAATTTAAATGCAGCACATTTAAGGTCAATGCAGTAGAAATGTAGATATTGTGGTTTGAACGATGGTAGTGATTGCAACTTTACCATAAATAGCTTCATGGTAAATTTTCCATTCATTTTGCGATTATGGTAAATTTGCCAACCACTAGCGTCTTGAAAACCCCAGGAATACCGAAAATTAGTGAATCAATTCTTAAGTACACATTATTTACCTGTTGTTATAGTACCAATAATAATGTGCATTGGGAGATTGGTAATGATAAAATGATAAATATTGCAAGAAAGATAAAATATCATCAGTGTATTCAGTTTAGACCACAGCATAGCCATTTTCTATTCAGGCACACCAGATTAAGCAATTAGCTCCATAAACTGAAAAGTATTCGAAATTAGACGCGTATATAATTTTTTCAAAATTGTGCTTATAAGCTGCAAAAACGAGGTATCAAGATCAAAATTATATCATTCATCTGCCAGTTACTAGTGATGGGCAATCGGTTGAAACTTACAATGGCTTAGTAGTTACCATTGATTGGATGTAACCGATCAATCATCATTTATAATCGGTTAGTCAATAATATTATATGAAGTATAACATGTGCATTTTAATCTGTGTTTCAGGCCTTGAACTTAGAAAATTTCTATTTAAGTATGTATTCTTTCCTGTCTTGTTTCTTATGGCATTATTATTTTTTTTTAAACAATAAAATAATTCCAGCTGATATGCGTTTAGTTGTGTTTATTTATGATATTTGTGTATATGCTCATTTTCACCAGAGTACAAGTGTATTTTCTGACTTGTCTCCTGGCTGGATTATAATGTTTATTTCTATTTTTGACATTAATTCTAACACGACGTCCTGCGCAGTCTTTCATATACAGAAGAGAGACCACTGTATGTCATTCTACGATAAAATACAGCTGTTCCATTAATTCTCCGTGTATATTTCATCCGTTGGAAGCGCCACGTTACATGACATCACTGGGTAAATATACGTCACGAAGACAAACTCAACAGTAAGTTTAATGAAATGTTAATTACAACAAAGTTGCCATGCTCACAAACCTTGCACACCCGATATAAACCCATCATATGCATCAATACATATAACATTAATAATCATCTTGAATAAGCTGAGAACGTTTGACGTCATACAGCGCAAGCTATATGACGTAAGCAATGACTTAATTGTTTGTCACGTGATACAAACAATTAAGAGATAATATATACCGGTAGTCACCCCACAAGAGCGTAACAATGGGTAATGGTTGAACAAAGGGGTAATGGTTGTGTTAGAATCGAATAGAATCGTTCCGATGTGAGTAATTAATTAATTACTACGCATCCAACCGAACTCCTAACTGTATTTTATTCACCGATAAAACACAGGTACGTATTATTTCTTAATTAGAATGCATTTTTTTACCACTAGACTAAACTTTCGGGACACTGTTGTTTTTGTTGTTTTTTTGGGGAGGTGGGGTGGGGGGGTTGTCTGGGGGGAGATTCACACATAATTTTGGCAAAGTATTGGGAGGGGGCGGGAGGCAGAGGATGGAGTGGGAGCCAAAACATACTCTGCCGCCCGGGCCCCTTTTAACATACCCCCACCACACACTCTCAGATTATTGGGCCCCCACCCCACCCCTGTTCCTACGCCAAACCATTTTTCAGAACTTAATAAAAATAATTGAATCTTTAAGCACCGTTTAACATCAGAGTTCTAGATAAAAACGCGCACTTGGAACTTGGCAACAGCCGACTGCAGTGGTTACAATTTCCCCACCCACCGACTTTACCATAACATCTATCTATATCACTAAAGTGTGATGCGTTTTCATTTAAACATTGTATTTTAGATTATCGATACTACTAGCTTTTAAAGTTTAGGTAGAAAAACCGTTACCGGTAATAATCAACATTATTTTATAAATTGCCAGACGGTTGTTCACCTAATGACGTCACATTAACAATGAAGTCTGGTAACCGGCCAACTGAATGGACTAGATCCAACGCGAATAGAGGTGGGCCGGATACGAAACAGAGATGGGAGTTAACTGTGTTTGGAACGAATATAGCCATGACCTCCCCTTAACAAGGGAGTTAACTGTGTTTTGACTTTTTTACCACGTTTTTTCCCCCATAGTATTTGGTACTCGCGTTACCTTAGAGCTCGCTTGCGCGTGCGTCGCTTTCTAAGCTCGCTATTAAAAGTAATCATTGTAACTGGGCAGACTAGTCAAGGGAGAAATCCCCGCCTACCGCCTCTTAATGGCACCCCTTCTATTGCAGAACTTAATTTAAGGGATCGCAGCGCCAATAAGCAATAAATGGCTGGGAAGGCCCTGTATATATTGGTGGGGCGTATGATCAGATCATTGATACCATGATCATGATGCCCATGGCATGTGCTCGCACTTTATTTAGTTTTAGATGAAGAAGAGGTAAAGCTCTTATAATTAAGGAGCGCCCACATTTGACGGGAATCACCATATTGTTTCCTCAGTATGAATACATTATTATATTAGGAATCTTTATGAATACTCCCTGATAAAACAAATAAATATGTACCGCATGTTCGGAACTTGCCAGCAGTCGCCATTTTGTTTATCTTATAATTGAAGAGGTCGCTACACTGCAGAGTTGTCGTTCCTTGAATATGGCGTCGAGTACTCTCCGAGTTGGATTCCCGAGTGACGGAATACGACGAGGTAGTTCCGATTGGTCGGATTCCGTCACTATTACCGAGTACGGAAATTGGCGAAGAGTTCCGATCGCAATCGGAACGTCATTTGGCGTTCCCGCCACTGACGGAAAAGACCGAGCAATGTTCCGTACTGTGAAATATCTCCCAGTGGGAGATATTTCATAGTAGAGCAAAAGAGTAGATATAGCTTTTTTATTCCCAGTATTTCCTAAACAAATCACAGACAAATATGTAATATAAAAGGGTTTACACCTTGGTACCACCTTGGAACGCTTTAGGACTTACTATCGACTATATTCCTATGGGTCTTTAAAGTGCTCGGAGGATAGACTCCGATACAAAGACAGCCCGGTTAACACTCCCATCTGACGGATGAGGCGAGGGGAAGAGTCTTGCCTAAACACCGAAGTAGCCCGTGACACCAATGAGTCTCAGCCCCGTGATATCCGGATTCAGAGTTGATCGTGCGTATCCGCTTGCTCACCACATTCGACAGATACAGTGTTAAGTAGACGTTAATGAAAGGATAACATCGTTAATGAAAGGATAACACATACACAAGCCATAGATATACGTGCATTTAACAAACTGACAAATAGCAATGGTTGTTTTATTGACAATCATGCGGATATAACGAAGACATATGTTACAGATGAGATAATAATTACAAGTTTTATTTGGAATTAATAGAAGATAAAGTGAGTATAAGCTAATTTAAAACACATAAAACATATCAACGGTATAAGCATAAAAAAGAAATTAAAACAGAGTGTATCAAACATGGATTACACTATGTGTATGATACACAGATATATTTTAAGTGAAGCTTTAAACATGCTAATACAATCGAATTGTAACTGATATCATACACTCAAGTGATATGAAAATGCAACACGGGAATTTCCGCTATATATTGTATGTACAATATGCTGATTTTAATCGAATGGTACATGGCTACGTAAGACCTTTCCTTTTGGAAGAAATACTAAAACGACAAATAATACAGCAAATAGTATTCCTTCAATGTTTCATTATTCACAGAGTACGCGTTTGGCTCAATCATGTGAGCAAACTTAGGATGCAACATTTTGCAAACTATTTACGTTAAATACAGTACTGAACTAGCTCAATTTTTCAAAGAGCTACTTCAACATTTATGAAGTTCTTGTTATAAAGTGTAGTGTGATTAAAACGTCTACAACATCACAGTTGTGTCCTTTCTCTAGTTAACTGCAACTTTCTTTTTAAAAAACATCTTGGGATTTCTTTAGAATATTATGTGCAATTAAGTGTGCAGTATATACAATATATAGCGGAAATTCCCGTGTTGCGTTTTCATATCACATGAGTGTATCTTGATGTATCTCGTTTGCTTTAAACATATCTAAAATGTGTTACAACGTTGTTTTTTTAAATGTTTGATTGTTCTTTTAATACATATTCAAAATCATACACATGTTTTGTGTGAGCAAACACATTAAATAGCTCTAATACACAGAGATCAGTTTTAAAGCTTATTGTAGGAAATTCATTACGCATATAATAAAACAAAGTTAAATTTAAATGCAAAAAACAAATAGTAAGTTTAGAAACAAAATAAATCTTCTTAAAACTGATTTCCAGGTGTCTTTTGGTTTCACCATAATTCGTTTTAGAAACGTTGTCTTCAAATTAATGTATTTTTAAACACATGTTGGATGCAGATTGTAATCAGTCAGGCTTCATACTTTCATTTGTTGTCAATCCACCAGTGATTACGATAAAAGCAAAGCTGCATATGTTTGATGATTTTTAAGTTGTATTTTCTCCCTTTATGCATCCGTTTATCGCGTCTGTTTCCAACAATAAGTGACATATATGGAATATATTTTCTATTGAATGTTCCACAAAAATACACATTTTTCTGCAAAATATTGCCTTAGAGCTCTTTGGTGATTTATGTTTAAAACATTATTTATTTTTGTTTTAGGAGAGTCATGTATTTTAAACTTTGACTGCCAAAAGGTACCACTTTGCGCAAGTCCTTGTTGGAGAGGGTTTATACTTTCCAATGATCTCATAGTTATCCATTTTCTATGTGGTCCCGACAATTTTTTGAAAAAGCGCCAATTGTCGCTACAACACTAATAAACTATGCCCCGTAAATATATACTTATCATAAATGAATTAATTTGCTTGGAAAACAAATTGAGGCTATTTTCTGGGGCAAATCATTAATTTTAATTCATCTGATGCTCTAAGACTATAATAAATTCTGGTGTCGTGATCGTATTACAGTTGTATTCAATTATATATACAAGTGCTATCAATGTGAACACCATATGAAATCAAAAACACACCGAGTACTCGTGTTTTTCATTTTCATAAATTATATTTCAACCAAGCTTAATATGCTGCTTATTGTATTCATGAGAGGGTGATAGTAAGAATGTTCAACCTGAGGATATGATTATCGCCCGATGCAAAGCCGAGGGTGATAATCAATATCCGAAGAATACTATCACCCTCTCGTGAATGTGATATTTATTTTATTATACAGAAATCCGCTCGTGACAAAATAAGGTTCATTTTCAGTACAGATTTCACTTTGCCGGATTTTTTTCTTATTTTTTATTTTTTATTTCAAAAACAACGTTTTTCAAAATATGTCTATGAAAATTATAGCGTTGACTTGTAAATAACGTAACTAAGAAAATGAGTGGTAGTTTATTAAAATCGGTAAAGTACTTTTGAAGTTATGATAAATTAAAAATAGCATTTCACCATACTGGGCCAATGACGTCACTGAAACAGTACGCACTCCAACGCGCATGCGATAATTGTTTACTATCACCCTGCGATTTACTATCACCCTGTACTATCACCCTCGCGTGATATAGTAAGAAATTACACATTGTTGTTTATGGGGATTTAGCATGAGCGTTTTATGTGAGGTATAATAATAAATAATATATAATGATAACCCTTCGGATATTGATTATCACCCTCGGCTTTGCCTCGGGCGATAATCATATCCTCAGGGTGAACATTCTTACTATCACCCTCTCATGAATGTGATATTTATTGTATTATACCGAAATCCGCTCGTGACAAAATAAGGTTCATTTTCAGTACAGATTTCACTTTGCCGGATTTTTTTCTTATATTTTATTTTTATTTCAAAAATAACGTTTTTCAAAATATGTCTATGAAAATTATAGCGTTGACTTGTAAATAACGTAACTAAGAAAATGAGTGGTAATTTAATAAAATCGGTAAAGTACTTTTGAAGTTATGATAAATTAAAAATAGCATTTCACCATACTGAGCCAATGACGTCACTGAAACAGTACGCACTCCAACGCGCATGCGATAATTTTTTACTATCACCCTGCGATTTACTATCACCCTGTACTATCACCCTCGCGTGAGATAGTAAGAAATTACACATTGTTGTCTGTGGGGATTTAGCATGAGCGTTTTATGTGAGGTATAATAATATATAAATATCACATTCATGAGAGGGTGATAGTAAGAATGTTCACCCTGAGGATATGATTATCGCCCGAGGCAAAGCCGAGGGTGATAATCAATATCCGAAGGGTTAACATTCTTACTATCACCCTCTCATGAATGCAATATTTATTTTATTATACCGAAATCCGCTCGTGACAAAATAAGGTTCATTTTCAGTACAGATTTCACTTTGCCGGATTTTTTTCTTATTTTTATTTCAAAAATAACGTTTTTCAAAATATGTCTATGAAAATTATAGCGTTGACTTGTAAATAATGTTACTAAGGAAATGAGTGGTAGTTTATTAAAATCGGTAAAGTACTTTTGAAGTTATGATAAATTAAAAATAGCATTTCACCATACTGAGCCAATGACGTCACTGAAACAGTACGCACTCCAACGCGCATCAAAGCTGCGCATGCGATACTTTTTTACTATCACCCTGCGATTTACTATCACCCTGTACTATCACCTTCGCGTGAGATTGTGAGAATTAACACACTGTTGTCTATGGGGATTTAGCATGGGCGTTTTATGTGAGGTATAATAATATTAGTTTTTTTTTCTTATATTGGTATTGGAGCAAATTACTCTTCTAGATCGCCTCGAGTTCCTTTAAACGAATGTTATAATGTGAAGTATTTGTAATCATTGATGTGTAATCCAAGATAAGTAGCTAAAATTAAGATCGTCCCGACCAGGAAATAGTCACAGTTTGTGAGCACACACAAAAATAATAAGGGAAGGGCATATTGCTACGTCTAGGAAAACCATTGATTTTCAATATCTATATAACAGATTTTGAGTTTGATAAACCATTAAGAAACCAGAATCACTATTTAACATTGATGGGCGAAATTAAAAAAACATGTTCGTCATTTTTACTCGTCCAATCCGTTATTTTTAATTCTAGAAGTTCTTGATCCAACAGACCTTCTTTTAGTTTTTATTTCCCTGGAGACTGCCTAAGATCGTCTTAACTAGGAAAGAATCAACCTTTTTTGCATTTTCTCTCCAAATAGCTTTTTAACAAAGAGTAAAACGCTTCTTCTAATTTTTTGTGTGTTGACAATACCCTCGATCACCATTTTTCTAATGTGATTTAGAACCATATCGCCAATGGGTGCTTTCAGTACTGCAGCCTGCAATCGAAAATTTATAAATAATTGAATTGAATTGAATTTTATAGTCGCACCAACAGCTAAGGTCATATGGCGACTTTCCAGCTTCCAATGGTGGAGGAAGACCCCAGGTGCCCCTCCGGGCAATTTTTGTGCACGGGCGGGCACCTGGGTAGAACCACCGACGTTCCGCAAGCCAGCTGGATAGCTTTCCCACATAAAGATTCCTAGGCCCCTGAGGGATCGAACCTACAGCGGTGAGGGGCAAGTGATTTCAAGGCAGAGACGTTAACTACTCGGCCACGGACGCACCTTATAAATAATATATACATTATAATAAACGGAAGGAATTTATACAAAGACATTGACTTTGGTATACCTAACGGTGTTGAAGAACTATACACGAACCACTTGTTGTAATGTACTGTATGATAATGATCTGTTTGTTATGACTAGCAGTTGTAATCTACTGTATGACAATGATCTGGATATGGTATGACTAATGGAGATGCTATACATAAGCGGGCCTGTTGTTGTCTACTGTATGACAATGGCCTGGGTATGGTATGCCTAAAGGGGCTGCTATACATGACCTGGCCTGTTGTAATATACTGTATGATAATGCTATGATTAAAGGAGATGCTATTCATGACCTGACCTGTTGTAATATACTATATTACAATGGCCTGGGTATGTTATGACAATAACAAATACTATAAATGACCGGACCTGTTGTAATCTACTCTATTACAATGGCCTGGATATCTTATGACAATAATAAATACTATAAATGTCCGGGCCTGTCGTAATCTATATATTACAATGACCTGGGTATGTTATGACTATAACAAATACTACAAATGACCGGGCCTGTCGTAATCTATATATTACAATGACCTGGGTATGTTATGACTATAACAAATACAATAAATGACCGGCAGTGGCGTAGCAAGATTAAATTTAACTGCATGCCCAATTATCATTTGATCAACAAAGGTGCAAGTTTATTAGGGGCTCTGAAGTCATAATTTAATCATTTCTAGTAAATTAATTAAATTTTAAAAATAAGATCTCAATTGTATACGTTTTAATAAAACATAAATACCACATTTACTGTCGCATGTCGCTTTAAAAGTCACAGTTACCGTCATATTATAGTGCATGCTTTAAGAAAAATAATATTATGATACATTTTCTTTTGATATGTGCATGTATTCATCGTTGCGTGGGTAAAGCAAACTTGGCTTAATGTCGAGTGTTAACAATTATATCTATATTAGTAACCCGGATGTTTTCTGATCAGATTGCTGCAGTACACGCTTAAATAACCACTTAATCGTTCATTCCTTTCAATAAACATACTTCTCAAAATGTGGTTTTAAAATAACGATTTTTAATCCATTTTTGTCAAGTTACACATTTAATTTGAATCCATGTGCGTCATAACTGTATGATATAAGTACTTTTATATTGTACAATTTAACCTCTTAAGAGTTGTTTTTTAAGACGATAAATGCGTTTATGACCATTAAGGAATATTATTGCACGTGTGGCAAACATCAAATACGCACGAATTTAAGTTGTATAGACGGTTAAAACAGGATATGGCAAGTGTTAGTCATGATCAGATACAATGTCTATTTTCGATTTAAACTAATTAGGAATACGTGGGTGAACTGAAAATGATTTAGTTTAAAATTATTATGATAATCAATATTATTGCTTGACAGTATATTATTGTCCATTCCTACTGTTCTGCTTAAGCAGTTTACGTGATTTCTTTAATGGAATTGATACTTGTACACACATGTATTTTCAAGCAATTATATATATATATATTAAAATACATAAGTTTGAAGAAATATACATCTTAAATGGATAAATCGGGGTTCATCAACTTCTTTTAATTGTTTTATATGTATGCATTGTTCTTGTAAACAATGTATATATAAAAAATTGAATGAGCCCTAAACCAGCAAAGGAAATTCCAAGAACAAATAACAGTTGGTATATAATGTTTTGTTGATATACAAATTCGTAGTATATTTGAATAATAATACATTGTATTGCAAATACACTATTGATGTGTTTGATATTATTTATTATATACTTGGTAAAAAAAGTTTTGGACCGGGTATATAAAGTCACATACAAATAAAACTAGTAGACAGAATGTAAGTATCTTTTTAGTAACCAAGGTCTACCCTACCCGGTTAATTTCGTACCAGAAACATTAAATTCCAAACAAGATTTGATTTTTAAAAAATATCGCAAAAACACAACGCGTCTGTAAAAAAGGTTGCAAAGTCCATAAAAAGTAACAGTTACAGACATTCGAGTAACGAATAAAAATATTTTTTTTTTTTTTTGCAAACTTTCATTGTAAAGGGTTATGGTCGAATGTCATGGTTTTTATGCGCCATTATATGCCCTGGTCCAAAACATTTTTCTACCGAGTATATATTAAAACCTATCCCTTATATGTTTAAATATTTCAATTATTGATAACAAAAAGCAAATTGTATTCATGAGTTCAACATATTAAAACATCCTTTTATCTTTTGTCAGTTGAGTGCCCAGTTGGTGAGAAAGGAGGGATACTCCTTATTTAAACTGATTTCTATCATAGATCTACAAACACATATATATATCCATGTTTCTATACACCTACAAGTTGCACCAAATTCTATTATTTAACATATTTGAATGCTAACGCTTACTATTATTTAATTGATATTACATTTTTACCTTAGCAAATAAAATACTCCCGTCGTGTCTTGTAATGTCGATCGAATTTATAAATGTTGATAAAATAAACAGTGGAGTGTCGGTAAAGTTATACAAAGAGTATTTGAACAGCAGTTGTTTGTATCATGCAATACATTCAACCAAGCACAACCAAGCACAACATTCAACCAAGCACAATACATGCTACGAAACCTCTATTGAACTGCAAGTGAAAGAAAAACACCTAAATAACCTTTAATACTTAAATTAGTTTTTCCATGCAAATAATCAAGTTTATTCAGCGAATCGGCAAATTTTGCCTTTGGCCATTTACAAAGTTTTACAGAGAAATATGGCAAAGACAACACATATTGTAATAAACATATATAACATAATTACACATTTAACAATACATTACATGTATATTATTCTTGCGAAACAATCATATTCTCAAGGGTATTTTTTTCTTATTACAAGAGCTTCTTGGATAAATTTTGAAATTTTTAACAACATTTTTCCATTTTTAGACGACATGATATTTGTAAATTTATTGAGTGTAGGCCAAGCTATGCGGCCTAAGTATTTAGTACGGATATCGTTGTATTTAGTACAACACAGCAAGAAATGATATTCTGCCTCAATAACACTCTGATTACAAAGTTTACATAATCTATTTGCACGATCAATACCATTATATCGCCCGGTCTCAATTTCAAGAGAATGTGAACTTAATCTTAAACACGTAAAATGTTTTCGTAGAGAATCACTTTTAAGTTTGTCAATATAATCTTCATAGCACAATGTGTTTTTAAATTTTACATAATAATCAAGTTTAGGCGAATTATGTATACTCATACTCCATTCTTGAACAAACTGGTCTCGCAATCGCCTTTTAAGTAAAGGTAAATAATTAGTATTGATCCTAACATCGTTTGCTAAATTCGAATAACCAAGCGGATTGTCAATAATAGTTCTAATACGATTAGCCAAACAGCTTCCGTTTATGCTATTACATTGTTCAATATATATTCTGTATACAGGTGAATTAACATCACTCATTAATTTTAACCAAAATGTTAACGATCTTTCTTTACTTATAACAGTTAATGGAAATCGCCCTAATTCACCATAGACAGCATAATGGGATGTCTGTTGACGTACTCCCATAACATGCTTGCAAAATTTGATATGCAGTTTATCCACTTCTTTATAATTATACACGCCCCACACTTCAGCTCCATATAATATAATTGGTACAACCATTGAATCGAATAAGGACAATTTGGTTTTTACATCTAACGGTATTCTATCGAACACAGATAGCAAATTATGATATGCCCTTAGGGCTTGATCGGATAAAGTTTTAACAGCATTTGACAGGTTACCGGTATGAGTAAATTTAATGCCTAAATACGTAAAACTATCTACGATTTCAACTTTTTCGCCATTTATTAAAAACTCCACATTATGATTTGTTTTCCTTTTTTCGAAAATACATACTTTAGTTTTATTTATATTTATTTTTAAACCCCACTCATGTGAGTATTGGTAAATACTATCTATCTGAGACTGTAGGCTATCTGGGTCCGTTGTAAATAACACAATATCATCGGCAAAAAGGATCAGATACCTTGTCAGCATATTTAGGTCATTATCAGTCAATGTATCAAAATTAATATTAGCGACAATATCATTAATAAACAAAATGAACAAAATGGGCGACAGTGGCTCTCCTTGCTTCAAGCCCAACGTGACGTCGAAGAACTCTGACCTATCCATAGTCGATGAAAGTTTAACACATGATTTCACATTGTTATATATAGCCTGTATCATACGTACCATTTTGCAGCTAATACCAGATAGAAGTAATTTCACCCACAGAGCATCTCTTATAACAGTATCAAATGCTTTTTCATAATCAATACATACACACCATAATTTAGAATTAGCCGATAATACCTTTTGTATAACAGAATGCAAAATAAATACTGCGTCAGTGGTAGAGCGCTTGTCACGAAAATCAAATTGTGCGTCATTAAAAACATGTTCGGTTTCACACCACTTATTTATTCGGTTTCTTAACGTTAGAGAAAATATCTTAGTAATAACATTTACTAAAGTTATTCCTCGATAGTTAGAAGGATTACCAATATCACCTTTTTTATGAATAGGGACAATTATACCGTTACACCAAGCCTCGGGATAAATTCCAGATTCATAGACAATATTAAACATTGTACACAGATATGGACTTATAAAATCGTTCGCTTCGACAAAGAAATCACCTACATTGTTATAATAATCAGCGCTTTTATTTCTATTCAAAGAAGAAATCGTTTTGCGTATTTCTTCGATACTGAACCAGTGAAGTAAGAAGAGAGTGAATGGTGACCCGTAATGGAGATATAGCGCAGCTGACTGAAATCTCGTATGGCTTCGAGAAGTGGAAGGAACCTCGTTTTAGCGTTAAACTTTTCTGAATATCCGCCATTTTGTTTCCATCGGTGAAGTGCTCTGCTTTGTGAAATTGTAAAATATTTGACTGTTTTGCATTATTAGGTCATCTTACTTCACAGAACTTGTTTGTTGTTATATAACTAATAGTTGATATTGACATTTTGGGTATTTTTACGTTACTTTACAGTGAATTGATTGATATAAAATAAAATGCACAAACTGTTGGTCGGCCGTGTTCGTTAAAGTATTGTGTATCAGATGTCGAGATGGCGCAAATCCGCTATACATTTGTTTGTTTTAATTAATTCCTCAAAAATAAACAGCTCGCCGTCGAAAACTGTGATTGTAAAAAGTAGTGGTCCACTTTTTTTATGCAAAACTCCTTTATTTTATCTAATAATTTGTGTTAAAGACTGCATAGATATCGACCAGCATGGCCGATTCTAGCCAATGCCGATTAAATGCACCCTTTTGTACTTCTCTATTAATTTGTTTGTTTTATTTAATTCCTAGAAAATAGACAGCTCGCTGTCGAGAAATATGATTGAAGAATGTAGTGGTACACTTTTTGTTATGCAAACACCTTAATTTTGTCTAATAATTTGTCTTAACAACTGCATAGATATCGCACAAAACGACCATACATGCCGATTCCATCCAATGATTATGAAATGCTATCTTGTTTGACTTCGCTATACATTTTTTTTGTTTTAGTTAATTCCTAGGAAATAGACAGCTCGTTGTCAAGAAATATGATTGACGGATGTAGTGGTACACTTTTTGTTATGTAAAAACCTTAATTTTGTCTTAAAGACGACATAGGGTGTCGACCAAAACGGCCATACATGGCCGAATCTAGCCAACGACGATGCTGTAGGAATCCGCTTTAGGTTTTTTAATTTTAGTTAATTCCTCCAATAAAAACACCTCGCTGTCGAGAAATATGATTAAAGAATGTAGTGGTACACTTTTTGTTTATGTAAACGCTTTAATTATGTTTTAAAAACTCTTATTCAACCCATCTGTGTTGGTGCTCTTTTGGTTAATTAAATGTCCTTTCCAGCAGTTGAACAACGAACAACACCTTTTAATGTCTGTATCAATTCAGCGCTTTCCAATGCATTTCACCATAAATTATGCGTCCTGGAGATAGTATTTTTTTTACTATAAGTTCTTAAACCCATATGACCTACATAGATATATAATCACGCAAAAACAGTTAAATGAAGCGGCGCTAACGCAGGGTTTTATGGCAGTTGTTTATTGCGATCAAAAGATATAAAGGGTTTCTCCAATCATAATTATACGGTGCCCCGTGGCTAATTGGTCGTCCTAAGCAGGATGTTTGTTTAGATCAAAGAGGCCATAAATCACTGGCAAACACTGGCCACCCGTGGTGTGTTGACATCGAATATATACCATGATTGTGTAATATTATTATTTTTCAATTTTATTTATATTATATGCATCTATGAAACTAAACACATAAGAAATAGATTATGTTCATTCGGATTTGTCAAAAAACACACTCATAAGTGTGTTAACGTTTCATTTTTATTTAACAAATTATCATTGTAACAAATTGATTTGTTATGCCGTTTTAATATGACAATATTAGGAAAATATAACTAATGCTAAACTGATGTATCTGCACTGTTAAAAC